>JAODUO010001155.1:225000-326597 GCA_025642075.2 Ridgeia piscesae | reverse complement strand
GTAAGAAGTGTAAATGTTTCAGATATCCATTTCTGTAAGAAGTGTAAATGTTTCAGATATTCATTTATGTGTGAAGTGTAACATTAATATTCCATCTATCCGTTACTGTAACAAGTGTAAATTTTCAGATATCCATTTCTTTGACAAGTAAACATTTTCAGATATCCGTCTATGTGAAAGTGTAAATGTTTCAGATGTCCGCTTCTGTGAGAAGTGTAAATGTATCAAGCCAGACCGGGCGCACCACTGTTCGGCTTGTGGCAAGTAAGTACTGTAGTTGTAGGATGTAAAGACAAGTAAGTATTGTAGTTGTAGGATGTAAAGACAAGCGAGTACGGTAGTTGCATTATGTAAAGACAAGCGAGTACTGTAGTTGCATGGTGTAAATACAAACGAGAACTGTAGTTGTATGGTGTAAAGACAAGCGAGTACTGTAGTTGTAGGATGTAAAGACAAGCGAGTACCGTAGTTGTAGGGTTAAAGACAAGCGAGTACTGTAGTTGTAGGATGTAAAGACAAGCGAGTACTGTAGTTGTAGGATGTAAAGACAAGCGAGTACTGTAGTTGTATGGTATAAAGACAAGCGAGTATTGTAGTTGTAGGGTATAAAGACAAGCGAGTACTGTAGTTGTATGGTGTAAAGACAAGCGAGTACTGTAGTTGTATGGTGAAGCAAGTACAGATTGTAGGGCAAGCGAGTACTGTAGTTGTAGGATGTAAAGACAAGCGAGTACTGTAGTTGTAGGATGTAAAGACAAGCGAGTACTGTAGTTGTATGGTATAAAGACAAGCGAGTATTGTAGTTGTAGGGTATAAAGACAAGCGAGTACTGTAGTTGTAGGATGTAAAGACAAGCGAGTACTGTAGTTGTAGGATGTAAAGACAAGCGAGTACTGTAGTTGTATGGTATAAAGACAAGCGAGTATTGTAGTTGTAGGGTATAAAGACAAGCGAGTACTGTAGTTGTATGGTGTAAAGACAAGCGAGTACTGTAGTTGTATGGTATAAAGACAAGTGAGTACTGTAGTTGTAGGATGTAAAGACAAGCGAGTACTGTAGTTGTAGGATGTAAAGACAAGCGAGTACTGTAGTTGTATGGTATAAAGACAAGCGAGTATTGTAGTTGTAGGGTATAAAGACAAGCGAGTACTGTAGTTGTAGGATGTAAAGACAAGCGAGTACTGTAGTTGTATGGTATAAAGACAAGCGAGTACCGTAGTTGTAGGGTTAAAGACAAGCGAGTATTGTAGTTGTAGGATGTAAAGACAAGCGAGTACTGTAGTTGTAGGATGTAAAGACAAGCGAGTACTGTAGTTGTATGGTATAAAGACAAGCGAGTACTGTAGTTGTATGGTATAAAGACAAGCGAGTACTGTAGTTGTAGGATGTAAAGACAAGCGAGTACTGTAGTTGTAGGATGTAAAGACAAGCGAGTACTGTAGTTGTATGGTATAAAGACAAGCGAGTATTGTAGTTGTATGGTATAAAGACAAGCGAGTACTGTAGTTGTAGGGTATAAAGACAAGCGAGTACTGTAGTTGTAGGATGTAAAGACAAGCGAGTACTGTAGTTGTAGGATGTAAAGACAAGCGAGTACTGTAGTTGTATGGTATAAAGACAAGCGAGTATTGTAGTTGTAGGGTATAAAGACAAGCGAGTACTGTAGTTGTATGGTGTAAAGACAAGCGAGTACTGTAGTTGTATGGTGTAAAGACAAGCGAGTACTGTAGTTGTAGGGTATAAAGACAAGCGAGTACTGTAGTTGTAGGATGTAAAGACAAGCGAGTACTGTAGTTGTAGGATGTAAAGACAAGCGAGTACTGTAGTTGTATGGTATAAAGACAAGCGAGTATTGTAGTTGTAGGGTATAAAGACAAGCGAGTACTGTAGTTGTAGGATGTAAAGACAAGCGAGTACTGTAGTTGTATGGTATAAAGACAAGCGAGTACCGTAGTTGTAGGGTTAAAGACAAGCGAGTATTGTAGTTGTAGGATGTAAAGACAAGCGAGTACTGTAGTTGTAGGATGTAAAGACAAGCGAGTACTGTAGTTGTATGGTATAAAGACAAGCGAGTACCGTAGTTGTAGGGTTAAAGACAAGCGAGTACTGTAGTTGTAGGATGTAAAGACAAGCGAGTATTGTAGTTGTAGGGTGTAAAGACAAGCAAGTACTGTAGTTGTATGGTGTAAAGACAAGCGAGTACCATAGTTGTAGGGTTAAAGACAAGTGAGTACTGTAGTTGTAGGATGTAAAGACAAGCGAGTACTGTAGTTGTAGGATGTAAAGACAATGGAGTACTGTAGTTGTAGGGTATAAAGACAAGCGAGTATTGTAGTTGTAGGGTGTAAAGACAAGCGAGTACTGTAGTTGTATGGTGTAAAGACAAGCGAGTACTGTAGTTGTAGGGTGTAAAGACAAGCGAGTACTGTAGTTGTAGGGTGTAAAGACAAGCGAGTACTGTAGTTGTATGGTGTAAAGACAAGCGAGTATTGTAGTTGTAGGGTGTAAAGACAAGCGAGTACTGTAGTTGTATGGTGTAAAGACAAGCGAGTACTGTAGTTGTAGCCTTGTAGGGTATAAAGACAAGCGAGTATTGTAGTTGTAGGGTGTAAAGACAAGGGAATACTGTAGTTGTTTGGTGTAAAGACAAGCGAGTACTGTAATTATAGGGTGTAAAGACAACAGAGTTCCGAGACACATAAAATACTCACTTAAAAATGCTACACCTGGGAATATTTTAACATATCTAAACTTTTCCAATCATGGCAGATGACATTTTCTGAATACTAGTATATAACACTTGTTTAATATTTTGCAACTGAAAATAAGCAGATCTTATAAAGAATTTCGTTTGTTCACCCAAAGTGAAACAGCTGGTGTCAAGACAGTATCGTGATGCATCAATATGGCTGTGTTGAGTGTCAGTATATCAGATCACTGTTACATATGTACTAATGATGGGTTGGTTTGTAGGTGTATACTCAAGATGGACCACCACTGTCCATGGTATGTATTTGGTTGATCTTTATCTTCATAGTCTTCCTTTTGAACTTGTTAAAAAAGTATTTCTTTGCTGATGGTTATTTATCCTCAATTCATCTATGTTTAAAAGTAGCAAGTGGAGCTTTAACAAATGTCTTATTCCTTATCCATGAAATAGTTTTTCTATGCTTACTACATACAAGGGTGCAGTGATTAAACCAAAATACATGTTGACATACTCAACAGTATTTTGCTAAAATATTTTATTATAAAAATCAGAGTAAAAAAGTAACAAACCTCTGGTGTTTACTGAAATCTTCATATTAATTAACATTGGGTCAACATGAAATATATAAAATGTACATTCTATATTCTAATCATTGTGTTATGTACATTTGGATTAACTGAAGTTATGTGGTAAAAATATTTGTTGTACTGTTAATTTGAGTTAATTGTTGTTATTGATGGATGACGACCTTTCTGTTTCAGGGTCAACAACTGTGTGTCCTTCACAAACTACAAGTTTTTCATCCTGTTTTTGGGCTATTCCCTCCTCTTCTGCTTCTACATAGCAGCCACATCAGTTCAGTACTTCATCAAGTTTTGGTCGGTATGTGTACCTTTTGGTGATTGATACCTAATATCTTTGGTTATATCTTTGTAAAAAATTAGAGGGGAAAACTGGATTTCATTAATTTTTATCCTATATTTATTATTTTGAACCAATAAAAAATGTATCCAATATAAAATTGAGAAAAGATTGACCCAATAAAAACTGATCATCTTTTCCCAACACAGGAAAAGAGGATCATTTGGAGTAATAGTTCTACCTCAGTAGTTGCAAATAAAAAATACTTATCATTAAAACAAAGGTATTTAATGCACTGCCATGAAATATAAGTTGTGATGTTTGTAATGTGAAGTGTATCCTACACTGAGTCAATGTTTCTAGTCTTCCTTTTTGCAGTTTCAGAATTATAGAAAGTGTTCTCTGTGTTGTTATATACATATGTCCATCTGGTCAGTTCAGTGCTTTATGCAGGATAAAATTATTGCCAGTCACACATGTTTTGGTGGACATGTGGATGTGAACTGTTAAACCAGTTTACAAACTTAAATGTGTCTGATAACCTGAAATGGACTACAAACACACATGTGACACTATTTTCACTCACTTTCAAGGCATAACTAACAATATCTATGGTTTGGGAAGACCTTTTTTTGCTCCTTAATTTTTTTACCCGTCCACAATCCGTCCACCCATATTTCTACCCATCCATATTCGTTTTTACCCGCCAAATGACGGGTGGACGGGTCTCTGCATAAAGCTATGGTTCAGCATGTTCTGGTCCAGCCACTGGTCAGCACTTGCCTGTCTTAGGTTCAGTCACAGAAATCAACTTACTCAAGCTAATTTCATGATTCATGATTACACAACTAATAATTTCTACTCACTTCAATGTTTCAGCCACCATCAGTGGCCTTCTTGAAGAAGGCCACCATTGGGTGGCTTCCAGCACTGATACAGGACTGATACAGGACTGATACAGGACTGATACAGGACTGATACAGGACTGATACAGGACTGTATGCTACTGTTTTACTGTGAATGTTGCTTCTTGAAGAAGGCCACCATTGGGTGGCTTCCAGCACTGATACAGGACTGATACAGGACTGATACAGGACTGATACAGGACTGTATGCTACTGTTTTACTGTGAATGTTGCTTCTTGAAGAAGGCCACCATTGGGTGGCTTCTAGCACTGATACAGGACTGATACAGGACTGATACAGGACTGTATGCTACTGTTTTACTGTGAATGTTGCTTCTTGAAGAAGGCCACCATTGGGTGGCTTCCAGCACTGATACAGGACTGATACAGGACTGATACAGGACTGATACAGGACTGTATGCTACTGTTTTACTGTGAATGTTGCTTCTTGAAGAAGGCCACCATTGGGTGGCTTCCAGCACTGATACAGGACTGGTACAGGACTGGTACAGGACTGATACAGGACTGATACAGGACTGATACAGGACTGGTACAGGACTGATACAGGACTGTACGCTACTGTTTTACTGTGAATGTTGCTTCTTGAAGAAGGTCACCATTGGGTGGCTTCCAGCACTGATACAGGACTGATACAGGACTGATACAGGACTGATACAGGACTGTATGCTACTGTTTTACTGTGAATGTTGCTTCTTGAAGAAGGCCACCATTGGGTGGCTTCCAGCACTGATACAGGACTGGTACAGGACTGATACAGGACTGATACAGGACTGTATGCTACTGTTTTACTGTGAATGTTGCTTCTTGAAGAAGGTCACCATTGGGTGGCTTCCAGCACTGATACAGGACTGGTACAGGACTGGTACAGGACTGATACAGGACTGATACAGGACTGATACAGAACTGGTACAGGACTGATACAGGACTGTACGCTACTGTTTTACTGTGAATGTTGCTTCTTGAAGAAGGTCACCATTGGGTGGCTTCCAGCACTGATACAGGACTGATACAGGACTGATACAGGACTGATACAGGACTGTATGCTACTGTTTTACTGTGAATGTTGCTTCTTGAAGAAGGTCACCATTGGGTGGCTTCCAGCACTGATACAGGACTGATACAGGACTGGTACAGGACTGATACAGGACTGTATGCTACTGTTTTACTGTGAATGTTGCTTCTTGAAGAAGGCCACCATTGGGTGGCTTCCAGCACTGATACAGGACTGGTACAGGACTGATACAGGACTGATACAGGACTGTATGCTACTGTTTTACTGTGAATGTTGCTTCTTGAAGAAGGCCACCATTGGGTGGCTGAAACGTTGAAGTGAGTAGAAATTATTAGTTGTGTAATCATGAAATTTGCTTGAGGAATTTACTTCCAACTTGATGAAATTTTCACGGTTATACTGGTCTGTTTCTTCAGATTTGTAAATACAGCCCTGTACTTCCCAGCATTTATTTCAAGGCTTCCAGCACTGATACAGGACTGATACAGGACTGATACAGGACTGATACAGGACTGATACAGGACTGATACAGGACTGTACGCTACTGTTTTACTGTGAATGTTGCTTTCTGTGAGAAAAAAATTCTTTTCTCCAATTCTCAGTTATGAGAGCTCTATTTTTAGACATTCAACATAAACTAAAATAATTATTGTTTGCTGCAGATTCAAAGTTTGTATAATCTTCGTACGTTGATTAGGAAGTCTGTTTGACATTGTGTAACTTTAGTTTCTGGGCCTATTGCTGCTGTGTGACTGCTGCCATGGTTACAGTGAGGGTATTTGGCTGTAGACTCCCAAGATCGACGTTGTCTACCTGTTCATGGTGGCCGGCATTTTTGTGTTTAACCTGCTCGTTCTTGGTGGCTTCCATGTGCTTCGGGTCATCTACAATCAGTCCACCCTCGGTACGTCCCTGATACCCCAGTCCCACTACACTCCCAGGGAAGACATCCATGGCTGATGGGAGAAAGGATACTTTTAAGGATAAGAGTTCTGTTTGTTTTTCTCAACACAAAAGCATGTACTTAAATTTTTGTGTAATACCAAATGCATAAATAACTTACATTGAAAAGCGATGTAAATGATAAAGTATGCTAAATGTAAACTTTTACATAGCGCAGTATCCAGATCTTAGGATTGTTCAAAGCGAATTACAATTTACTCCCTGATGAACTGGTTTAATTGATCACCAACTAGATTTTGCTCGGAGAAATTCATCCTTGCTGCAATTAATTTGCAAAAACTACTCCCATATAGAAGAGAGTAAACAAATTTGCAGGTTTTCAAAATGACTGCACAAAATTTGAACCTGCCACTATAATACAGGTGTTTTTACAAAGAGTGATATAAAAGATGATCAGTGACAATTAATATACAATCAAAGACATATATTTTGCAACACAAAAGTAAAACATTGTTGTACACTGAGAAACTTGTATGATAGTGACTGGTTTTTGTTTTAGTAGTACCCAGTGGGTAATAAGTAAAATTTATGCTATATAATATACTGTTTTAATTTAAAAAAAACTATTCTGTGCTGAATCTCACTAACACATATTCTGTGAGATATTCCAGCGTATATTATCTCTGTGTGTCAGTATAATTAATTATGTTAGTTGAGGTATGACATTTGTTACTGTATGATCGATAAATCTTCATTTGTAGGCTTGTAAATAAATTAAATAAATATATTTTGGGATAAAAAAAGATTTTTTTAAATCCCAACAGTGAAGACCTAAATCTGGCTTGATGGTGGCATGGTTAGTTAAATGTGATGACACATAAGAATGCATTACTCTTTACAAAGGAGTTAACAATTTAATATAACAAAAATTTATTTAAATACATAATTTAGAAATTTGAATAAAGGATTACCGGTATGTTAATTAAATGTAGTCGTGTCTTCCTTGTGAGTGTGGTGGTAGTGGGGTATTTATTTACCAGATAAGCCAACTATTTAAAATGTTGCTAAGAGCAGTTAAGACTACCCTAATATATATATATTACTTAAAGTCAGGCTATGTTAAGTTGGAAAGATTTCAATTAAGGTTGCCAAACCAGGTGATATGGACAGAATTGTTTGTTTTGCCTGAAGACATTCATTCAGCTATTTGATGTACCTGGGGGGATTAGTGTTGTTTATCTAAGGTTCTCAGTCTGTCTGGTCGAAGTGGCTTTGCAGATCACAATTCCGCTTTTGTGCATAACATGTTTACAACGTGTTAAAAAGATACTTTCCCACAATCTTGGGAAGCATAGAATTAGACAAATTCTACAGCCTTCCAAGGTTGTGGGAAAGTATCTTTTTAACATGTTTTAAACATGTTATGCACAAAAGCGGAATTGTGGTTTGAGGATGGAAAGGGTGCTTCCTGAAAACCAGGAATCTTATGTACACAGCGTGTCATGGCCGGACACAGTTAAACTTGATGCACAATGTCTGGATGATTTTTCTGATCAGAAGTTAGAGCGTCTGAATGGAGGGGCGTTTGTTATAATTATAGCATTAATTAAAACATCCCACATTGGTTCGTCTTTGTATCTATCATCAGTCAGTCATTAATGCCTCTTCGCCTGCCTTGTCTTCATCCCAGGAATCTGAGAGTCGTCTACTCTCAGATGCACACAGCATTCCATTTATTCTGATAGGTGACGCCGTTTGCATGTAGATCGTCTCAAGTTGTTTACAATTTCTGTGGTTTTGGGGCTGTCTGCATTTATTCACATAAAATAAATAAATTCTCAGCTATCCAGAAACACACAGGATTGTGCAGAAAATGATTCACGTATATTTACAGACACAAACAAGTCCTGGCCAAGTGTGCCATCTGACATGTTTTACCAGGGCTTTCTAACACCATTGGGGTTTATTTACTGCATACGGCATCATTTACAGTAATTGCTTTCTGCTTTACAGTTGAGAGATTTTGCAAAACCGAGAAACTGAAAACCTGCTTTTAATATTTTAGCATTTTGCAGTGTTCACTCTTGGTGTGTGTCATTTGGCTTGTGAAAATGTGTCACACTGACTGTCTCAGTCGTGTCTTCAGCAGGACCACATTGCTTTGTGATTGTTCAGATTTTGATGTTACAAGATGTGTATCCATGCGGGGTTTATCTTATTGCAGCAGCCTCCGTTTCACCAGACATCGCTTACAGGGTTTATGTCATCACCCCACCCACGTGTGGGGTATTTGACCAGGGTAGTGGTCTCGGTCATTCGCACTCGTCACTCGCATCATTTTTGTCTTTTTTATCGCTAGGGCATCTCGGGCTCATCGAAGGAGGGAGCGAGGGCTCCTGCAGGCAGCATCCAGATTGTCTTCCTCACCCTTGTCAGCTTCATGTTCTCCATCAGTATCATCACCCTCTTTGGGTACCATGGCTACCTGGTGTCCCGTAATGTCTCCACGCTAGGTATGTCATCATAGCTACCTGGTGTAATGGGTCTCTCTACTTGGTATGTCACCACATGTCGCTCTATGTCACCAGGTATTTTATTTAGGGCATGTTCAACAGGACGAATATGGTAGTAACAATATGATACATGTGATACAAGAAGCACATTTTAGCTACTGGTAACGGCATTGGTTACCAATATATTTAACTTATTAAAATTCAGATTATTTAATTATTTAGTAGGTGATTAACATTAATTAGACTTATAGTAAATTGGTTGTAGTTACAGAATATGTATTTATATAGTGTACTTATATTTGTCTAAACGAATTTAGCATTTTATGATTAAGGTGAAAGAATTAAAGAATTAAAGAATTAATATATATATATATATATATATATATAATATACCCTGAGTACACACGCACACACACAACACACACACACACAACACACACACACACACACACACACACACACACACACACACACACACACACACACAGTTGTCTCGTGAAACATGCAGATTAACAAGACACCTTATTATACATCGTATTAAGATTGTTCCAACACAAAACGTGCTGATTGTAAAACAACCAGATTAATGGGGCATGGATAAATGAGACTGTGCAGCGATTATTTGTGTCAAAGTATCTACATTTTCTCTTATGAGAAACTTCCTTGTATTAAACAGAGTCTGTTAACTGGTGGACCGTCTCAAGGGCTCCTTGCCTTACAGAATACAATGTTTCACTTGCAATTGAAGAAAGATGTTTCCTTGTAGAGTCATTTCGCCCACCTGTCTTCCGCGGAGGTCCGGACAAGAACGGGTTCAACCTCGGGAAGTGGGGAAACTTTCTGGAAATTTTTGGGGAGAACAGGAAGATGTGGCTACTCCCTGTCTTCTCCAGGTGAGGGGGCGTCTAGCACAACACCCCCCCCCGCCAGGGGTAACAGGAGGCGGACTGTTGTTAGTTACTGTAGTAATATAATATTAATGTAATATTAGTATAATAGTAATATAATATATTAGTATTAGTATAATATATTATTGATATAATATTAATATAATATTAATATAATATAAGTATAATATTCATATAATCATATAATATTCATGAATTATAATATAATATATATAACATGAATATAATGTGAATATTATATTTATATTAACACTATATTACCTTAATATTATATTTAGGTATTATTTCGACTCTAAATTTAGAACATATTCATTGAAATATGCTGCTCCCCAATTTTGTTTAGTAAGCTAGATATAATAATGTTGCAATTTAGAAATTTTAGCCCCAGTGCATCTTCAAATGGTAAACAAAACATACAGTGTCAAGACACGTTTTATGAGTTGTATTGCTGGAGTAGGCTGAGTTAACTATAATACCATTTCATGATCACAGTTTTCATATTTTCGTCATGTTCAACACAGCAGAACAACACGTTAATGCACTGTCCATCTGCCTTCAATAATATACAACACTTTTACTTTTGATTTTCAAAATGTACGAAACACTGCGTAGGATTATTACAGGATGATGAAAAACTATTACGGACATTGCTAGTTTTAGTCATAATTGTAAGCAAACCATGAGAATGATCTTGTAATATTACTTAAGACACTTGAGAAAGTACGTTTCTTTTATATGTCACAAAACTGAGGAAAAGCCAAAATACATTTCCTGAGGTGAAATTACCGAATGTTGCTTGTTTGCATTTTGACAAACAAACAATTTACCTCCAGTTTTAATAATACAGTTTGAAAATAATATCTTGAAACAAACTGTCTTGATGGCAAATCAATGCATGTTTTATATTGAGTGGTTTGTTATTTGACATGTGACATACTTTTTTATGAGGTTGTACCAGTGTTTGAAATCTTTGGTTTGGTTAGTTCAATGACTCATAACTTTGCAACAAGCAGACTTATATTTATGATGCTGACATCATTATGAAACTGAAATGTTGGCCATTTACGTTATTCAGTACTAGAGGATGTATGTTAAGGTAATTTTTTATGAGATTTATTCTGATACTTCTCATGACATATTGAAGTAGCTACAATGTCAGGTGGCTGGGGGCAGTCACTCCCCACTTTCTGTGGTCCGTCTGGGGCTGTCACTCCAAACACACTATTTGATGACCACATTACTTGTCATCCTCCTAAATCTGCTGACAATTTATTAGTACAGTATATCCCTGTTTTATGTCTTAGGTCCTTCCCTCCCTCCCAACCCCAACCCTATCTTCCCCACCGTGACTGATCCCTCCCTCATCCCCGAAGAATTTGATTGTGTCCCAATTGCCACATGAACCAGTAAATCATTTGCAATGTCACTTGCACTTTCTGATCACGAATGCACAAAACATCCCCCAGAAATAACCCTGTACTACCTCATTTGTAACCCCAAATGCCCTTGCCAAATATCATCTTCCGGTGTCTGAATCAAAACAAAATCGTACATTCAGTCAGTGCGCAGCATCTGTCAATTCCCCCGTCACTATGACGATGACAAATACCAATATGTTATGTGGTGCCCTCTAGGGGTTGTGAACAGAAACATTGTGGGGGTGTCACTACCCACCCTCAAGGAAGTGTGTGTGGATAGTTAGGGTAGTCACTCCCCAACCCTTTCATTTCACTGCACACTCGTTGCTCGGTAACCAAATTTGGTGTTTCAAACCTGACCTAGTTTTCTCTTTGAATTTGCAGCTGTGGTGACGGTGTGACTTACCCCACCAGGGTAGCTCAGCCACCCCCTAGCTCTTACCACACCATGGAGTCTGTGCAAACCCCTCCACTGGGGGGTGACTGCCCTGACCCACCCCAGCTGCAGTTTCCCTCGACAACAGTGCTGCCCTCGAGGTAGACCAGCCAGAACTTCTTTCGTTTCTCAACATGAAACTTGTCTTTTGTAGTCACCCTCAAATGTAGCGAAAATTTGGTAGAAAAATATTTCCATAGTCGCAGTTCTCGTACAAAACAAATATGCATTGTTGTTCAGGTATTACTAATGCTATTTATGTAAGAATTCACTTACTGTGGAGCAGAACCTTTGAAACGTACAAAGTTTCTACCCATCAGCTGTAGGTCTTTCAAAATTTATGCTCCGAAGTAGGTGGATTTCTTACAAAATAACCAAATCTTGGAGCTATGAACAATATATTCCATATGCATTATAAATACTGTTTAAATATTTTATTTAAGTTACTTAAATAGTTAGTGATAAAACAAGGATGATATGTATGTAATGTATAGTGACATCTAGGTCTACATATAATTATTGTATCAAGTCTTGTCACACACTTTGTTTAGTCAAGATGTTACTTTCACTTTCACTTTGGACTACATCATGTTATCTGTTTTATTCTTCCAACTAATTAAGAACACATTATAAGATGAGGTGATAAACAATACTGTTAACTATGGTAACCAGATAATTTTAAAACTGCTGACATGGGGCAGTCTCATGGGATGTTCTAGGAAAATTTTAATTATGACTCCTGCAACTTAGTTTACTTTCACTTTCAGTTATGGTGATGGGGTCACATACCCTGTGAGGACCGTGGATGAGGACTTTGATACTCTGCTAGGGCAGCGGCAGAGGTGGATGGAGGAGGGTGTAGACGAGAGGGTTCCAGGTATGTCCCCGATTGTATGTTCACCTTAGTCACCCCCTCCCCAGGGTATATATGTCCCCAGACAGTACGTTGACCTAGTCCCAGGGGGTACATTCACTACATTGACCTTTGTCACCCCCTCCACAGGGTCATGTGTTCCCAGGGGGTACAGTGACCTTAATCACCCCTTCCACAGGGTACATATGTCTCAGGGGGTACATTCACTACATTGACCTTTGTTCCCCCCTCCAGGGTGTGTGACCCCAGAGGGTACATTGAACCTAGTCACCTCTCCACAGGATACATATGTCCCAGGGAGTACCTGGTACAGTCACTACATTGACCTTTGTTCTCGCCTCCAGGGTGCATGACCCCAGAGGGTACATTGAACCTAGTCACCTCTCCACAGGATACATATGTCCCAGGGAGTACCTGGTACAGTCACTACATTGACCTTTGTCACCCCCTCCAAAAGGTGCATGTCACCAGGGGGTACATTGACTTTAGTCACCCATCCACAGGGTACATATGTCCCCAGGGGGCACATCCACCATAGTCGCCCCCTCCACAGGGGATACTAATAATAACAATGCATTTTCAAAATCGACATTCAACATCGTTTTGTAAGAAATTAACTTATAGCATAGTGTGTGAAACATTGTACATTTCTCTGAAATGAGTCAATTTCTTACAAAACAACAAATTCTTGCGAGCCACGAACAATATCTTCCATATGCAACATTGCATTTTAAAGTTGTTAAATCATATCTGCTGGACTGTCACTGACCCCTGTGTCAACTGTAGTGTTGTGTTTCCAGGCTACGAGAACCAGGCTGTATACGGCACCAGCCGATGACACAGCTGGACACAAGACTTGACCACTACACCTGCTGTGCAGGTGGCTCTGTATAGATGACCAGTTGGTATGGTCAGTGACCTTTAGACCATCACCAGTGAACACCAGGACTACAACCCCTTAGCCCTAACCTTTAACCCCACTCCACTGGGAAAGTGACCATGATCTCTGCACTCAGTGAGCTCAGTGGCTGGTGACCTCAGATTGTGTGTGACCTTTGACTCCACCATTGAACAAGCGACCCCACTGAATCAGTTTTTTTATGGCATATTGCACATACTGAACATATGACCCAAGAACTCTTTGTTGGATGACAAAATCTGTGGCTGTAGATGACATCATCTGTGGATGTAGATGACATCATCTGTGGATGTAGATGACATCATCTGTGGATTAGATGACATCATCTGTGGATGTAGATGGCATCATCTGTGGATGTAGATGGCATCATCTGTGGATGTAGATGACATCATCTGTGGATGTAGATGACATCATCTGTGGATGTATATGACACCATCTGTGGATGTAGACGACACCATCTGTGGATGTAGATGCAACCATCTGTGGATGTAGATGACACCACCCGTGGATGTAGATGCATGATATTGCAGCACCAGAGGTACATTGTAAAGTAAAAATACTTCTATTTACACTGGGTTTGACCCCCCGATACCTGGTATAGTACATGCAATTTTACAATCCAAAATTTATATCAGCATCAGTTTGCATTTATGTCACTCTCCAGATGGTGCCATTATAGCCATTTATTTCCCCTGCAGTCTGGGGTGACAACAAACCATCCTTCTTTGTGTAATACTTCACATATCTTGGGACTTTGCAAACTGATGCAATGATCCTTGGGTGACATCACAGTGACTACATAATTATATTATATGTTATAGCATTCATTTGAAAAAGCAAAAGCCACAAGAAGTAAGCTGCCAGCGACATCGTGAGCCATAGATAGCTGTGATAAATAGCTATGGATATCAGAGATAAACAGGTCAGGTAATCAAAGGTAGCAAGTGAGACATAACAGCTATGGACAACAATGTACTTGCATCAGAAATTAACAGATAAATGTTTCAGATGATAAACAGCTACACCGAAGAAAGTGTAATTTTGTGTACAATTTGCACTAAGTTTGGCATTAACTGTTGTGTCTGATTTTTTTCTCAGTGGTGATGTCAGTGTTGAATCTGATGGTAGAATGACTGTCGTTATATCCAGGGTCCTGTAGTGGGTGTAGAAGGTGCAGCATTGCTATGACTGGGATGATATTCCGCTGTCTGCTCCCTTACGGTGTCCGCTGTTGCTGCTGTTGCTACTGTTGTTGCTCAAAATAAGCCTGTCATTTTTTACTTAAAGTGAAGAATGCCTTAATACACCCTGAAAGAAAAGTTATATTGTGGGCATAAATCTTGTTCACATCTATTTTTATGTCTGTGTGGCATAACTGTGTGGGTTTGCCAGTTGTGGCGTGGCGGGAAAGGTCACAAGGGGAGAAGAACTGTATATATATATATATATATATATGATATATATATATATATATATATATATATATATATATATATATATATAAGTAGCTGTTTTGTGGACATATCATGTCAATCAATGATTCTCCACTTACGATGTGTCTGTGAATCTCACAGCGGTGAATGAATTTGCCCACTAATAGTTAAGCGAGGCTAGTAGGTAGGTTTTCAGGCTGTGCTATTTGTCGGTGGGCTGCGTATCAGATGCTCGGAGCATACAACAGAACAGTATTTACAAATGGTCACACTAATGTTTAGCAGATAATTTCTAGTGTGTGAGTCTGTAACGAGTGTTGTCGTGGTTTTATGACGTGTCTGTCGGGGGCCTATTGATATCAGTGGGGTACAATTTCATGGCAAGTTTGATTACTTAATCAACAACTGAACTGGCGGCTATGATTTCTTTTGCTGTAGACGTGATTTAAATATCTTGATTTTAACGTAACAATATTGCAGGTATCTTATTCTGGTAGCATAGCAAGTTTGTAGGTAATAACTGGCCCTATTTTATACAGACCATGACAGTGCGAGGTGCCTACAAAAAACAATATGTCACCTTTGCTTGCTCATCTTAAACTGAACTGTCTGTAGCTGCTATTTACCTGTGTCAAGTATTTATCACAGTGTGTTCATTTTTGTATATTCACACATTTTCCAGTGGTCGGGGTGGGATGCGTGAAGTCACAGCAAGTTCCTAGTGTTGATCGTGCAGCCATTTAAAACTTCCACCCAAAATATTGTGTGCTGTTGCTGTTTTAAACTGACGCTTCATCTTGCCAGGAAAATTGATATTGCCTGTGGCCTCCAAGTGAGATGTTAATTTGTAGAAAGCAATGTATGACAGACTCATAGTTCACTCCGATCACTGCAGTGAAACAGTACCAAATGTTTGGTTTGTAATTGTATTCAGTATATCCAAGAAACGTTTCATTTATTTATTGTTACAAAATAATGTGAAAATTGTTTGCTCATCTTGGAGTAAAGTTAATGCATTATGTATCAAGTCGTATATATTGATCAGTGCCATGCCAGCGTTTATTATTGGATATTCGTAACGTTTTGTCAGATAATTAATAAGAGTGAAGTTTAAATTGGTACATCATTCTCTACTGTGGAGGCCATTTTCTGTCAATGTGAACCTGTATAAATGATTGTGTGTACAGCTTGTTGTTTGTAAACATCTTGTTTATTTAATATGATGCTGAGACGTACAGTTGTTAAACAGACTGATGTGCTGTAATATATATATATATAAAATAAACAAATACGGTTTTTTATCAGAATTTTTTTTTTTAGTGTCACATGACATAATTTGTTGCTGTTGTCATGGACCATCTCAGTGGTGGGAGCCAATGAGGACGGAGCATATGATTCCATGGATCACCTGTCACAAGACTCCATGGATCATATGCCACATGACTACATGGATCATCTGTCACATGATTCCATGGATCATCTGTCACATGATTCCATGCAATCATCTATCCTGTGATTCCATGCAATCTGATCACATGATTCCATGGATCATCTGTCAAATTATTCCATGAGATCATATATCAGGTGATTCTATGTGATGATCTGTCCGCTGATTCCATGTGATCGTGTCAGGTGATTCCATGTGGTCATAAGTCAGGTGATTCCATGTGATTGATTGCATGTCAGGTGATTCAATATAATCATCTGTCACATAATGCCAAGCAATAATCTGTCACATTATTCTGTATGATCATCTGTCACATGATTACATGGATTGTATGTCACATGATCCAATGGATGGTCTTTCAAATGATTCCATGCAATTGTGTGTCACATGATTCCAACATGATCATCTGTCATATGATTCCATGCCATGACCTCTCTCATGATTTAAATTATGTGCTGATCTGTCATATGATTCCATGCCATGATCTGTCACATGATTTAAATTATGTGCTGATCTGTCATATGATTCCATGCCATGATCTGTCACATGATTTAAATTATGTGATGATCTGTCATATGATTCCATGCCATGATCTGTCACATGATTTAAATTATGTGATGATCTGTCATATGATTCCATGCCATGATCTGTAACATTATTTAAATTATGTGGTGATCTGTCATATGATTCCATGCCATGATCTGTCACATTATCTAAATTATGTGGTGATCTGTCATATGATTCCATGCCATGATCTGTCACATGATTTAAATTATATGATGATCTGTCATATGATTCCATGCCATGATCTGTAACATTATTTAAATTATGTGATGATCTGTCATATGATTCCATGCCATGATCTGTCACATGATTTAAATTATCTGCTGATCTGTCATATGATTCCATGCCATGATCTGTCATATTGTGTAAATTATATGATGATCTGTCATGTGATTCTGTGATGCATGAAACTAGAGAGAACAATAATGTTAAGCCCACACACACATGCACTGTTACACATGCATACACTCACACCAGTGTAGCCTCCCAGAAATGTTACATGGAATACTGTAGCCTGGACTGTACGGGTCAGAGCACAGTTAGACTTCCTAGTGTGATCCATACGAATGTAGTACCTTCACAATTGTGTCATTTGAGATTTTGAAAAATTATATTTATGTGAAATGAGTATAGTAGGGCAGGCTAACTAGTAGATTCACTGCTATGATATATCTGCAGGGCCATTCTCTAAAAAAGTACAACTGCTGTATATAAAAGTACAACTGCTGTATATCAGTATATGAGCTGATTGTAAATAGGTGCGTCTAAATTCAAGAAGATAAGTCATAAGTCCCGTGACAAGACAAAGCTAAAAATTGGAGCTTGTCAGTAGAAATGTCTAAACTACACCAACTTACCGGACAAATGTAGTGATAGCTTTGGGACGAAGTCATTGCACGTTATCTATATTTACATGTTACTTAGCATGCATACCAGGTAGGTACTTTCTATATTCAATTCAAATGATTGTTACTTTTACACTACAAATGTTCTGATCAAACGCTACAAATCATGTTCTGATCAAATAAACATCTTAAACAACAAGTGGCACTGATGATTTCATACATTTAATATGTTTACAACTGTGTGTATCTTCTAGTATTTGGGGTCAGAGGTCATCAGGTGTTCATGGTTGGAAATATCTTTATATATATCATAAAAGTATCCTTTAAACAGTACAGAACTTTACCATTTACTCCCTGACAGAGCTGTTCAAATGAACACCATGGTGACTTTTCTGGGAAGATTCAACCACCACGCAATTATCACACAGACCATTCCCAATTCACACACAACTATCCACCATTGTCTACAGCCAGGTACTTATTCATACAGCTGAATGAACTGGAGCAATGTGGAATGACCAAACTTATCCAAGGTTCAAAAAAGCAGAAAGAGGATTTGACCCCAGGATCTGCTGAATGAGGGTCTAATATATTATCCAATGCACCACCAAACCTGCAGTCTCAATATGCTAATTGGCATTTACCAGTTGATCTCATAACATTTACCCAGTTGACAGCATGGACAAAATATTTGCATACATTTTTGGGCAAATGTTGAGACATGATTCATAGGCTGTTTGTTAAATGCAAGCCGCATCCCATAATATAAAATAGCCTAATTAAAAATGCGTGAAATCAAATGTTCTATATATTATACATTATATATATATATATATATTGCAACTGCTGCCTATGCAAGATTCACAGAATAAGTTCACACAGTCTGTTAATAAACACACAGTTTCACCTCAATGACAATGTAGAGCATTAAGCAACAACATAATGATAACATCAAAGAGACTAGTCAGTGAGGCCTCTCTCAAGTCTCAATAATAATATCTCTACCAGAATTACACAAATATCCCCAAACACCACAGAGGGAATATTAGAACGGTCATTCAACAAGTATGCAACAGTTTGTTCTTGGAAATTTGACACCTTGGGCTGGGCTGTAACACTAGACTGAAACCACCCCCAAATTACACAACTATGTCTCCACTAGCAGTCTTGCTCCATGCTGCATGTCTGAATCTAAGTCAGGTGGCCTCCGACACCCACACTTTCTGTGTCTTGTGCTGGAGTTACTATAGGTGAAGGTCACTGTTTCATCAATATGGGGGTCCATGTGACACACGGTTAGATTGGCTAATGGATGCCCCTTGTCAGATCAAAATAGGACATTGGATTCCCATCAGACTGTGTGACGTGACATCAAAATTTGCATATTGCCATAGCAACCCATCAGACATGACACTGCCGTACGACAGTGTCATGTAGTGTATGTCCGTGCCAAAATGCCCAAGGTATAATACTTTGACAATCTATGCACTAACCTTATATATGCATAACAATTTATCACAGATGTGTGCGAGTAAAATAATATATATATATAATATATCTCACTGTATAAAACACTAAGCAATCCAAATTTCCCCTGAATGAGAAATCCCACAATTTCATAGTATCACATTTAGTAATGTCCCGGAACTCTTTCTAGTAGACATCAGGTCTGTCTTTCCAAACAGGCATTTGAAGAAGGTCATCTCTGTGAAGTGCATTCTGGGACACTGGCACCAATGTATCACTACGCAGGGATTGTTCACAGGCGGATGTGACAACAGACAGTCGAAGTACATCCATGATTGGTATCTTTGATGTGTCATTGCCTGGAAGAAAAAACACAAAAATAACTGAACAAACAATGTTATTGACCAATGCATCATAGTTTCACATTTTAAAAGAAGCAATTTATGACAGTTTTTATGTAATAAATGTAGTTTACATCTAGTAAGCTACATACTCTACTCCCAGGGTAATTTGTAAAAGTTGTAATATAGCAACACACCTTAGATGCATTTAACACATGTATAAAACAGTAGGGTATCTCAAGAAATACCCTCATTTATCCGGTTTTCAATATTCTGGATGTTTTGCGATCCGGACGTTTTGTGTGGGAACCACCTTCATATTATGTGTAATAAGGTATTTCGCTAATCCATACATTTTGTCTAACCAACCAAAAACCATGGGAACCAAACTGTGCAGATAAATGACCATACTATATAAAATCCAAACAAATATAGGGATATGTATTGACTGAGAGCCAATATGAGGCAAGAGGGTTAATATTTGGAACAACCACAACTGACTTCCTAAGTAAGCAGTTTTTATACTTGATACACTGACCAAGGCGCTGGACACATCACATTGCTTCATTCTCATAACAGTAGCATCATTATGTATTAGTACATGTCCTACTCAATTGGTGGCACCACTGTGTTAATGTACATAAACCATATTACTTCCCAAGTGATGCTGTACATTCTTTGCCAATGAATGCATCTGGCCTTTATAAGTTCCCAGAATGCACTGCTGCTAGAGACAAACTTAATACGAAACAATTCTCCCACCTCGAATGACGTCCATGAAGTGTACAATGGCGGTCATGAGAGGAGAGTTGGGGAGGTCTCCGGGTGTTCTACACAGCTCCCTGTGTGTACTCGAGTCACCATAGCAGTGTGTGTGAAGGGACTTCCCAGCATGCACTAGGATCTTCCCTTCCGTTCCGCAAACCTACAGCATGGTACAGAAACTTTTGTTAAACAGCAATTCACACATGCCAACTTGAACCTATTGCTCATGGCAATGTTATGCAGCTGTACTGTTTGGCATGATTTGAGTGTTTCTGTATTATATTACTGGTATATGATTCAGATCACTTTTGTTAAAAGGAGTTTAGGTCAAAGCCCATCCAAAGAGTGGATCTCAAAATGAGTTGCACTGAATGCTTGGTGCGTCCTGTTAATTACGTGTAGATAGTGGCATCAGTCAGACTTGCCTATCTCAATAAGACCTCACGCCAGCAAGTAGTGGGATGGATCTAATTCATGTCCCCTACCACGGGGGGGGGGGGTAAAGTGAAACTTGGATGAATTAAATTACTCCTCAAAATGGCACCAAAGAGGATTCAACCTCTGACTTTATCGACTGAGAATCTAATGTTTTAACCACTTGCTAGCACAGTCACCCCATCCCACACAGACGCAGTAATTCAAGAAGTGACATTCCTACCTCCAACTGGCCATCATCTGCTGCCTGGTCTCTGTTCACCTCCACAGTTGCCATGGTACCGCTGGGGAAGCAAAGGTCAACTTGGACTGAGTGGAAGGCATCGTCTGTAGAGGACCGTGGTGGGGACCGTCGCATATGGACCGATAATGGATCCTCTTGTGTCAGCCAGCAGACCTGGTCCAAACTGGGCAGAGTGCATCCCAGAATGCAGTCATCTGATAACAGGAATGGCGGCCATTTTGTATCAGTATTAGTTAGTATTTCTTTGAATCAATCAAATTTTATTTCTATACTACCTACCAACGATAGCATATTGATAATAGTAATAATAAACTTTATTCTCTGTGTCAGCCATAGCAACTGAAAAGTACAATAATAGCATTACAACTGATAAAACAATTCATTAATGTACCTAAGTAAAAAAATATAATGACATTATAACTATAAAAACTGGAAATGGCCTATAATCTGATTACACAAAATTATGAGTAATTAAAGTGTCAGATAAAAAATATAAACCATTTAGCAAAGAAGATTATTTAAAATGTAATCAGAACATAGAAATTCAATAAGTGAAAATAAAACAAATTAAAATATCTAAATAGTATAAAACAGATCAATTGAATAATATATAATCTACAACCAATGATGACATATTGATATCACTAAAACCAATGATAACACATTGATATCACTACAACCAATGATAACACATTGATATCGCTACAACCAATGATAACACAATGATGTCGTTACAACCAATGATAACACATTGGTATCACTACAACCAATGATAACACACTGATATCGCTACATCCAATGATAACACATTGGTATCACTACAACCAATGATAACACATTGGTATCACTACAACCAATGATAACGCACTGATATCACTACAACCAATGATAACGCACTGATATCACTACAACCAATGATAACACATTGGTATCACTACAACCAATGATAACGCATTGGTATCGCTTCAACCAATGATAACGCATTGGTATCGCTACAACCAATGATAACACATTGGTATCACTACAACCAATGATAACACATTGGTATCGCTACAACCAATGATAACACACTGATATCCCTACAACCAATGATAACACATTGGTATCGCTACAACCAATGATAACACACTGATATCGCTACAACCAATGATAACACATTGGTATCGCTAAAACCAATGATAACACACTGATATCGCTACAACCAATGATAACACATTGGTATCGCTACAACCAATGATAACACACTGATATCGCTACAACCAATGATAACACATTGGTATTGCTACAACCAATGATAACACATTGGTATCGCTACAACCAATGATAACACACTGATATCCCTACAACCAATGATAACATATTGATATCGCTACAACCAATGATAACACACTGATATCCCTACAACCAATGATAACATATTGATATTGCTACAACCAATGATAACATATTGATATCGCTACAACCAATGATAACACAGTGACATCGCTACAACCAATGATAACACATTGATGTCGCTACAACCAATGATAACACACTGATATCACTACAACCAATGATAACACATTGATATCACTACAACCAATGATAACACATTGGTATCCCTACAACCAATGATAACACATTGGTATCACTACAACCAATGATAACACACTGGTATCACTACAACCAATGATAACACATTAGTATCACTACAACCAATGATAACACACTGATATCCCTACAACCAATGATAACACATTGGTATTGCTACAACCAATGATAACACAGTGACCTGGTTACAACCACTGATAACAAATTGAAATAATCTACATGGGTGAGTTTGCTAACATGTGTGCATCTGGTACAGTGAAACATAACAGACAGTCAGTCTCTCCCTACCTGTAGTTTGCATGTCACACAGTGACACAGGCACACTACAAGAA
Source organism: Ridgeia piscesae (assembly GCA_025642075.2). NCBI lineage: Eukaryota > Metazoa > Annelida > Polychaeta > Sabellida > Siboglinidae > Ridgeia > Ridgeia piscesae. The sequence goes on along the minus strand of JAODUO010001155.1, from coordinate 303,655 downwards.
GCTGACGTTCTCACTGATTCTATTTTCCCGATCTCGCCATTTGCAATAATTTCTCTCGCTCTGCTCGTAAATGTGTCAAATCGGCTGAAAATGAAACATCTTAGTTTGATACTAGATCATACCATTCTCTGGAAAATGAGCACATCGTCTTTGAAATAAGACATATTACGCTGTAATTAGGCAATATTTTTGGCTTTGACATGATCTTTAACATGCAAGGCAAAGAAGTTGTGATGTGTGAATGAGCTTGCTAGCATGTATACACCTGGTGCAGTGAAATATGTACACACACACACATGCACATGCACATGCACACGCACGCACACACACCATGAAACTTATGTCCAATATACAAAACATGTGTAGTTATGTTTGAGCATCATTTAGATTTGTGTTAGTGTGGCATAAATCTAGCAACAGACGTGCGATGACCTTGAACTGACCTCTGAAGGAAGAACATGAGAGGTCTGTCAATGGCCTCAGAGACCTCATGGCACGCAAGGATCGCCCCAATGTCCCGACACATGAGGGGCGTCTCACAGAACACTCCTTTACCTGCAGGCACATAGCACAGTCAGTCTGTTAGGCCTGTCTGCTAGGCCTGTCTGCTAGGCCTGTCTGCTATGCAACATGTTAGGGATCCAGCCAAAACAGACAAGGTTTGTTGCATTTAACAAAATTACTGGGTTGTATTGATAGAGATGTCTTGGGAGATGGTTGTGTATTGACTTGTTATATGACTTGTGTTGATAGAGACAGGGTTTGGGAGATGATTGTAGATGTACTTGTTATGACTTGTGATGATAGAGACATGTCTTGGGAGATGGTTGTATATTGACTTGTTATATGACTTGTGTTGATAGAGACATGTCTTGGAAGATGGTTGTGTACTGGCTTGTTATATGACTTGTGTTAATAGTCATGTCTTGGGAGATGGTTGTGTACTGGCTTATTATATGACTTGTGTTAATAGAGACAGAGTTTGGGAGATGGTTGTATATTGGTTTGTTATATGACTTGTGTTGATAGAGACATGTCTTGGGAGATGGTTGTGTACTGGCTTGTTATATGACTTGTGTTGATAGAGACATGTCTTGGGAGATGGTTGTATATTGGCTTGTTATATGACTTGTGTTGATAGAGACATGTCTTGGGATATGGTTGTGTACTGGCTTGTTATATGACTTGTGTTAATAGTCATGTCTTGGGAGATGGTTGTGCATTGGCTTATTATATGACTTGTGTTGATAAAGACAGAGTTTTGGAGATGGTTGTGTATTGGCTTGTTATATGACTTGTGCTGATAGAGATGTGTGTGCGTGCATGCATGCGTGCGTGCATGCGTGTGTGCATGTGCATGTATTGACTTGTTATATGACATGTGTTGATAGAGACTTGATATATGACTTGCACGGCTTGGGAGATGAATATAGATAAAAAATACAATACAATATAATAATAATGAAGTTTGTGAAATAATCAAATTACATAAATATATATTTGTTAGGATAACTAGATGATTAATGATTATCTTAAATGTAATAATAAATTAACTACAATTAAAGTTGTGTATGTCACACTGTCACTGACCGTGGTTGAGGGCACGGCGCACCCAGTTCACCCCGCTGTAGGGGCTACACACCAGGACCGCGTCCACACTGAAACATAGGGTTAACAACATGTGGTCAACTGTAGGGGCTACAAACCAGGACTGCATCCACACTGAAACATAGGGTTAACAACACGTGGTCAACTGTAGGGGCTACAAACCAGGACTGCATCTACACTGAAACATAGGGTTAACAACATGTGGTCAACTGTAGGGGCTACAAACCAGGACTGCATCTACACTGAAACATAGGGTTAACAACATGTGGTCAACTGTAGGGGCTACAAACCAGGACTGCATCCACACTGAAACATAGGGTTAATATGTGGTTAAATGTAGGGGCTACACATTGTTAAATGTTTTTCATTACTTTTTATCATAGAATCATGCTACACACAATAAACTATATCTAATTTTAACTTATTGACTGCACATATATGTCTTAACAAATCACCTGTTGTGGCTAAATTGTGTTTAGGGAAAAATTGTTCGTGTACAATGCATTGTGTTGTTTTTGCAGGTGCAGCCTTAGTTCTGAAGCCATTCATACTAGCATATTGGTATTAGCATATTAACCTTAGAATATGTCTTAATAAGTCATGTATTGTTGCTGTTGAATTTTTTATGGGCGAGATAGTTTGTTTACATGGCAATGTGTCACTTCTGAAGGCGTGGCCTTGGTTTTTAAGCCACTGACACTAGCATATTGACATTAGAAGTTACATCCGGCTATGTCAGCAGCTTTCTCAGAATTTTTTTTTAATATCGATACTAAACTGAATTTGACTGAGTAATGAATACACTCCGGAACACAGACACAATCAGCACCAAACAAGCCCTCTCCTGGAACCTGCTGGGAAAGGGAAGAAGCGGCCTTGAAGAAGACTCCAGCAGGATGGACAACCCATGGAAGCAGTTTTGGAATACAACCGAGGGCAGGGGACGCTGGAAAGGTGTTGTTGGCAGCCCATGCTCCAAGAGAGGTGACAGGCATAATGGAAATAAAATAAGGAGCTATTATAAGTGACTATGGTTTGTGATAGGGTGAGTGCATATGGAATTGTTGAATTAAAAAGTGCCTCTGCTTTGCTAAACATATTCTGGTGGTCAGAATACACTAAAATTTGTAATGTACATGGTTTTACAAAAAAATTAACTTCAACCTGCCAACTTACTTGGGGTCTTCATAGACGAGATGAGCGTACGACGGCTTGACGATGTTTGTGTCAAACTGCGGAAGCAGGTCACGTGTCATCTTCTCAGCAAACCTGATGTCTTTCTCCACAATCCACGAGACAGTGACCCCGGGGTGAGAGGCCAATTGGCGAAGTTCACGTGCCCCAGTCTGACATAACCCAAACAGGGCAAGGGAAAGTCTTGGACTTGGGGGCATTTTCCCTGTAACATAAACAAAGTTAGTTATCATTTTAATTAACTTTTTTATACACACTTGTATCATACTTTTTGTTGTTACATGTACATGTTTTATATTAATTGTTTTACTTACAAATCATTATTTAAATTCCGTTTTACTTGACCTTTTAATTTGTCCTATATGTTTTATATTATTAAAGGTGCTATAATAATATAAAACATTTTAGCCAACACTAGTAATACAAGTTTTATTTTCTACAAGGTATGCACAGGTGTCTGAAAAGCACAAACTTGTTTGAACCTATAATATAAGTTAGACACCATGACACATACATAATATGTATGTGTCGTGGTGTGCAACTTCATGTTGTGGTATGCTCATTGAGCTGGTAATCTAGCTCATGTTATAAAACTAAAATGTCATTTAACTATGGGAAAAGTCCCAGTAAACAGATCCTCCACATTATTGCCTCGTAACAAACATTTAAGAGCTTAGCCATGGAATAGTCTTTAAAACTTATTTGTGATTTCCACAATCACCAAACAAAAATACCACTTACTTATCTATGGGGTAAATTGGGATTTCTAATCCATACATGACTGGGATGGTTGGTATAGATTAGATGACATTTTTTCAACATAATTGTCTGAGGAATTAGGATCTTGGTGTGTCTGACTCACTGGGTCACAACCTAAAAATAACCTCTCCCTGTCAGTTTTGAATGTATCAAGTTGAAATTGTGTGTGCGATCCCGGGGTACATCCCATCTTTCTGGGGTGGTGGGGATCTCAGGGAATCACGATTTCAAAACAACTTTCACAAAGGCAGCTGATTTTTACTGGGCACCATCAGATGTTAGGTAGTAGATCTGTTATGGCTGTTATCCCTTTTCTACCTGGACTTCTATAAATTGATGTTTTGTTATGTTTACAGAATCTCAGACTTCTGTACATATAATTGACGTGTGACTGCCGCGGCCAGTCATAAATTATCAAATAATATGATGACATTATTGTACATATATACAGTGTAACCATAATTTCATAATTATTTATATTGCTGTCCATTTCCGAGTTGTAGGCTTTGCTTTGGGTTTGTCTTCGATTTAGATTAACTGATTGAGTTAGATTTAGTAGAGAATTTTGAAGAACGCGCGAGATCAGTTCCTCAATTTCTGACAGCATCGCGTTGACAATGTTTGTGATAAATATCGAGCGACCTAGCCCTAGGTCTAAAAGAAATACCTGTCAATGTACGTACTACGTACGTGGCACTCCGATACAACAGGTCAGTCACCGAGTCAGACAGTGGTCCAGTCACTGGAGGTTTCGAAATGACGAGGGAAGTAAACAGTCGATTCTCAACAACGACGTTCAACATTGACGTTGTGACAGTGACAGGTCGGTCGGAAGGGAGAACATCTCATAACACAGCGCACAGATTAATATACCGATTACAAGGTACTAACCTCTGATAACTGTATGAAATGATCCTTTGGTAATTTGATCTTCGGCGTTTGTAGACACTAACTTGCGTTAACAGACGCCATGACTGAGCAAAGTTCAACTGGTAAACAATTACTACATTATCCGATTAGAGTATCCTGATTCCGCAGGCGGCGCCACCTTTTTTAATGTGCTGCCGCCTGGTGGAAAACTTCATATTCGCAGATCATAGTGAACCTACATGTTGTGTACATAAAAATGGTGACATTTAAAAAAACTGATATAGCTAGAAATGAGTACATTGGATCAGGCATGTTGAGTTCTAGCAAAAGTAGATGGACGTGATCTGATGCTACATGTATTGATTGTAGAGATTAAGCTCACACTGAGGGAGGGAGGGAGGAGGGAGGGAGGGAGGGAGGGGAGGGAGGGAGGGAGGGAGGGAGGGAGGGAGGGAGGGAGGGAGGGAGGGAGGGAGGGAGGGGGGGAGGGAGGGAGGGAGGGAGGGGGGGAGGGAGGGAGGGAGGGAGGGAGGGAGGGAGGGAGGGAGGGAGGGAGGGAGGGAGGGAGGGAGGGAGGGAGGGAGGGAGGGAGGGAGGGAGGGAGGGAGGGAGGGAGGGAGGGAGGGAGGGAGGATGCATGCTGACTTGTTGTGATCCCGTGGGCATATAGCACGTTTGATTTTCACACAACATTACATGGCGGTCATTGTAACGTTTCTTTGATTTTCCATAACATTTTTGAAGCTACGATATTGACAATTTGATATATTAATTAACCTCCATTTCCAAATGTCACGTATAAAAATCATGAAATTCCTATACCTAATTCTGTTAAATCTAATCTCTAACTAGACACCCTTTCATTTCCACTCATGTTGACACCTCCAGGCCGAATTATCCCTGTATGCGTACGCACCTGGTCATCTGACAAATGCCATTATTTCGCAGCTCTGATACAATACTACACCGAAATATAATTTCTACCAAACCAGTCATATATTCAGTGCTTTCAGAAATTCACAATAATAATAATAATTCACTCTTTTGAGCAGGACTACTATGGTAATGGCGGAGTAATCCATTTGCTTGTAATAGCCACCACACACCATATTTTCATAATGTGACCTACCCAGACAGCATGCTAACGTTAATTTAACGTTCATTTAACGTTAGCAGAAACGTTGGTTTAACGTTTACATGTGAACGGTTTTTTTGGCGTTATTTTGCTCGTTTATTTAACGTAGATCTACGTTTACTTTCTAACCAAACAAAAACAACCGAAAACTAACATTTCGGGAACGTTAGCTAGAGATTTAACCGTAACCAAAATCAAACGGTTCTAACCAAATGCAAACGTTAATGTAACGTTTGCATGCTATCTGGGATGTAACTTTATAGTAGGACTGTCGTAGAATTGGTCAAATTATTGTCTTCGCAAGAGTGACACTGTTGGTGGCACTTAAGTCAAGAGACTGAACAGTTACATATGCAGCAATTCTTAGTTACTATGCTCATTTCACCTGTTCAAGGAATCTGTTTGTGGCCATATTCTCCTAGTCTATCCCATTTCCTTTGTTTCTTTTTCAGTGTCTCTGTGCCAGGTGGCCTTCTCTTTCCATGTGTTGGCTTAACAGATGAGCGCGCTACATGAGAAACATATAACAGTTATTAAAATATAATGAACAAAAGCAAAATCATTAAAATTCATCAATACATATTATACAATGAAAGTCCTCCAAGATATAGTTAAGGAGTAATTACAAGTTCAAGCATTTTATATCTTTCAAGAAAACAAACAAAACGTAGAACACAAACAAAATATAGAACGAATTAAATAAAGGCAATTTTAAACATAAATTCCATGAAATTATGTAATTTATAATATCAGAGAAGAAAGAGAGAATCCGGAAGTGGGGAGACACTGGGGACATTCTGCCTATAGTACAATCTAATGTAGCTACTTGGGCTCGGCACACCGCTTTGGTTGCTCCTTACAACGTTCCCCTGGCGAGAAACATCACGACCTTCAACCCTCACAACTGACCTCTGTGCTACGAGAAAGGGAGGGAGTATCTGCCCCTAAGCCCGGCGTTTCATTGCCGGATGTGGCCCTCCATTTTGCGAGCATCACGTGATACACCCTTTGCCACGAGGCATCGAATACACATCAGTTACAATTATAGTAGCAATTTCCTTTCTTTATATACCATATAGTGTTTGACTGGCGAGATTGTGGTGTCAACTTGTCTTAACTTAAACTGATATAACTATTTCCAGTGAAGTTATTTGTATTGTAGAATGGCGTTAAAACATCGTTTATATGTTATATTATAACATATGATACATTAAACATTAACATGTGAAACTATAATAATTCATCATCTGTGCACAGTTATGGATAGGTATGGATACATGTTGTGTAGTCTAAATTATAATTATACATATGCTAATGTCTTAAATTCTATACTATTTCATTCAAGTTTAAAAAACAAAATTGTCATGGTTTATGCACCCATTTCAATCTCTATGATTGCCCTGTGAGAAATCAACTATTATTACCTATACAAAAATTAAATGGTTATCTGCAAACTCTTTCCTCTTCGTCATGTTTTCTTTAAAAAAAGACTATTAAACCGAACTACATCTAGACTACGGACATTTGATAATAGCCAAACTATCATAACGTATCTTATATAATCTTATCTAATGAAGACATAAATATGCCTTTACATCTAAAATGTAAAAGCACGTATCAATGCATCTGTACACACATAAATTAACTATGAAATCTTAATGTCACATCAAAACAATTGAAGACACAAATCAAATTAGAGAAACTATGTAAGTTATGAACATCAAAGAATACGTTGTTGTATACAAAGCATTACTACAATTTATTTATTTCAAATAACAATCAATAAATGCAACATCTTAAATACATTGTAAAAAGACATCACTTTCAAAAGCTTTGTAGCAAGATTTTGTTGTGCGAGATTCAGACTAGGAATCTACATACATCACAGTTGCTGTACATGTTACGATACAATCAGGTTCTCAAGGACAGCTACGTAAATACACCAGTTGAACATCTAGAGTAGCTGAGGATATGCTTACATAAGCAATGTCAGGCAATGGTGTATGAATGGTTTGACAAAATCAAGTATATTTACAACTTCTTCATTGAGATGATTTATTCAAGGAAAAACACTCTCTTGTTCAGTCCTACCTACTCTCTGTATCGTACTTAGATTTGCCCGCACTGTGTTGCAATATTTTTCTTCATGATACTTGGTGTATAAGAAAATCCCTTGCTAAATACATTTTGCAACGGTGATGCTACGCAATTATTGCTCATTCAAAAAAACTCTTTGTTCAGTTTATATACCTTTCTTACTGGACACATTAGCACTTTGATATGTTTCATCTGTCTTCATTACAGCTGACTACTACTAGATGTCAGCACTGTGGCCAATGTGCTGCCACCTAGCGATAAAAACCCATTAAAAAACTTATTACACAAACTAAAATCACCATTCTGTTTAAACAGTACATTGAGTTAGTGGATGAAACGTACTTATTCATGCAAACGCAAGTCTTGAAAAACACATACACAAACAAAGATTCTCTGACATTGTTGCATACTTATTCATTCTTTTAAACATCATCAACGTAAAGTAATTCCATTTGCCAATAAGAACTGCTATGAAAAATACTGTTTAACATAAATGGCAACATGACTTCTCAGCATCACAATCAGAATACAGCAGTTAACAATGATTATTACAGTTACATGTATCACATTTGTAGCGTAAAACTCCCTCCTCAGGGCAATTTCTTGTGTCTCATTTCTGAATCACTTCACAAAATAAGCTTTTTATATCTACTTGAACATGCAGGTTCTACACACTATAGAAGTGAAAGACATCGATATTGACACTGGCATAAACTACTTGCAGGGGGAGATACAACAGGCATCTGCTGGTGGCAGCAGATAATGTGCTATTTCCAACAGATTTATATCAAACTTGTGTCTGATGACTTAAAATCTTGTGCCTTGCCGCCTGAAGCCACCTCTAAGTCTGATGTACTGACGGCCTTTCTACTGTCAACGGTCAAGTAAGGGGCATCTGTACCCCCTGCTGTGTCCACCTTCTCTGTCCAATCTGTTGCTAGGTTACTCGTGTTTGGGCTGAGAATCGTTGATATGGTGTCACCAGCGGCAGTGTCACTAGTTGCCTCACTGACAGGACTGACGCTAGCGGCATGGCCGAATGACACCCGACGCCCGACGTTATCACCAGAGCTCTCTATGTCAGCTGTGACGTTGTAAGTGCCTGTACTTTCCAAGTAAGTGAGATCACTGCCAGTGGCAGCACTAGTGCCACCAGCAGTGCCCGCACCAGTGCCTGCACTAGTGCAGTCTATGCCCGGCGGTAAGTTATTACTCACAACATCGGCACTACTGTCACTGAACTGAATGAAGTTAGTCATACTGGCTGTCGTTGATCTGTGAACGAAGCTGTCACAGGAACTCTCCAAAGTGTTCACACTGATTAGATCGGCCACCGTTGACGACCTTGGTGGCGAACTGTTTACACATAAGTCCTCATCCCCTACCACTTCAAATGTTTCACTAGTTTCAAATATTTCTCTGTTGGAAGGTTCTCGCAGTAATGGGGTTCTCTCTTCAGGGTTACTCGACGTGGCACCCTGGACCATGAAGGGGTGAACCATGCCGGACGCCTGCTTGCCTGCGGGCAGAACAGACACAGTATTACGTGACATTGCACTCAATAAATACAAACATGCCACATTTCTGGTTTCAAGCTTTGAATTTTCACTTGAAATTCTGCATAAAATGTACTAAGTTTGTCATTGCTCAACAAGTGTATAGCTTTTAATAGCTTTCCTATTCCAACTGAATGTAAAATATCACTACATCACACACAAACTGATGTTTTCTAACTAACCTTTACTATCACATTTTGGATCTTCAACTACTATAAAAGTCCACAATTAATTTTTACGTAAAATAAAATTTACACGTATTTCCAAAAACTACATTTTATAATTTATGATTCAGGAAAATATGTACTTTACCACATTCTTCCACTTAACACCAATTCATGCTTAAACAGAACTTGGCGACATTCTCCACTGAACTTGTACAGGAGATCATTCCGTGACACACTACTCACTGACTGCCTGGAGGTGGTCCACGACGTCAGCCCGGACGTCCGAAACATCCCACATGGTCTTGAAGGAGAGCCAGCAGTCGGCATTGCCTGCCGCCTGGTCTATGTACGGCTTGTGGGAAAAGGAGAAATAGTGGGCCAGGGCCGCCAGGAACATCTCGATGCAGATACAGAAGTCCTGAAACACCAGTGGGCAGTTGGTCAATTCATCAATGACCACAGCTCTTTTAGAACGCATTAATGTGATACTAATAATCTTTATTTTATATAGCGCAAGTATCCATAGCGTTCACAGCACTTTACATGTCACTTCATTAAAGTACTAAACATTTTACAAATTTAAATAATAAAAATAAATAAAGATTATAATGCATGATGTCATGGCTTTATCTACATGCCCATCCACCCACCCATCTATTGGATGGGCTAAGTTCATTTTGGATGGGTGGAATAAAAAGATATTAATTTAATTACTATTACTGGCTCTCATTATAATAAAAAAACTGTTGTGAAATGACCATTTGTTTTTGATCTGGCACTATTAAAATTTGTGTTAATATACCTAAGATATGCGAGCATATGAAATGTAAGCACAGAGTGAATGGCCAAGTTACACTTGCTAACTGTGCCATTTTCATCTCCCTCTGCCAGAGTTTCTTTTTCTCCAAACCCAATCAGAACAGGCCATGTCTTAGGCCTGCTTGACCCCGTGTCATGGAGAATGTACAAGCATGGAGACAGAAGACATCCAACTTAACTAGAGCAGTTATCTATACAGTCGGCAGCTGGTGTCATAAATTAATACAGCGGCGAATGATAAATTATGTTAAATCAATGCAAAATAAGACTACCAATTAACAGCCATTTCGCATCACAAAAGGTACCTCATCATTTATGGGGATCAATGTCGTATGCTTTTTAGAAACTTTCTAGCCACCCCTTAGAGCAAGGGTGGAAATCACAGAGCAGCAGACTACCTGTACCTCAAGGCACACTTATGCCGTCACAACACCTCATCTGGGAAGGGATTACCTGTAACGCGTTCGCAACATCTTTGACATTCCTGAAGATGGTGGTGTCCATTTTCTTGATGACTTCCAACTTAACTAGAGCTGCTATCAACACAGACTGCCTGCAACATAAATCACTTGGTGTCACGAAGCGAATTAAGTGGGCCTGGGCAGTACAAGCCTGTTTACCAAAATGTGACATCGTTTCTGAGAGTACAAAGAGAGTCAACAAAATGAAATCGTCACAGAAACAGAGACATAATCATAACATGTAAAGATTTTTGAAAATACCTTCAACTGATTCTTGGCAAGAACAAAACTAGTCGATGACAGTTTTATCAAATGCAGTTTGTTATGGTGGATGCTATAAAGGTTTGCTTTTTAAAATTAATATGATATGAGATGACTGAAAAAATATACTTGTTGAGGCGCCTTTGCATCTATCTGAAACGTCTTTAATGGAATTGCCACGGCAAGAGTAAAATGCATTTTCTATTATGCGAGCACAGTAGCCAGTCTTTAGCACAACTAAACATGACAGCTTTACTCCTTCATAGACTTGTTCAATCGAACATCTGAGCATATCTGGGAAGAATTCAGCCACGCTGCAATTAATGCATAGAGTACACGTACACAGATATCCACCATCCTCTATAAGCAGGTACTCATTCTGACAGCCGAGTGAACAGGAGCAATGTAGAGGGAACAAACTTGCCCAAGGTTCGGATTCGAACCTGGGTTCTCTCAAGTGAGAGTCGGATGATCTTACCACCCTGCCACAGCACTCCACTACGTCTATGGACGAGTGATTGAAGACACAGTGACTGACCAATGGAGGAAGACAATGGCCTTGACAGTTGACACACTGACCAGAAAGAGAGGAAGACAACGCCCTTGACAGTTGACACACTGACCAGAAAGAGAGGAAGACAATGGCCTTGACAGTTGACACACTGACCAGAAAGAGAGGAAGACAATGGCCTTGACAGTTGACACACTGACCAGAAAGAGAGGAAGACAACAGCCTTGACAGTTGACACACTGACCAGAAAGAGAGGAAGACAACAGACAACAGCCTTGACAGTTGACACACTGACCAGAAAGAGAGGAAGACAACAGCCTTGACAGTTGACACACTGACCAGAAAGAGAGGAAGACAACAGCCTTGACAGTTGACACACTGACCAGAAAGAGAGGAAGACAATGGCCTTGACAGTTGACACACTGACCAGAAAGAGAGGAAGACAACGGCCTTGACAGTTGACACACTGACCAGAAAGAGAGGAAGACAATGGCCTTGGCAGTTGACACACTGACCAGAAAGAGAGGAAGACAACAGCCTTGACAGTTGACACACTGACCAGAAAGAGAGGAAGACAATGGCCTTGGCAGTTGACACACTGACCAGAAAGAGAGGAAGACAACGGCCTTGGCAGTTGACACACTGACCAGAAAGAGAGGAAGACAACAGCCTTGACAGTTGACACACTGACCAGAAAGAGAGGAAGACAACGGCCTTGACAGTTGACACACTGACCAGAAAGAGAGGAAGACAATGGCCTTGACAGTTGACACACTGACCAGAAAGAGAGGAAGACAACGCCTTGGCAGTTGACACACTGACCAGAAAGAGAGGAAGACAACAGCCTTGACAGTTGACACACTGACCAGAAAGAGAGGAAGACAACAGCCTTGACAGTTGACACACTGACCAGAAAGAGAGGAAGACAACGGCCTTGGCAGTTGACACACTGACCAGAAAGAGAGGACAGACAAGGCCCATACAACTACCAGAAAAACAGACAACAGCCTTGACAGTTGACACACTGACCAGAAAGAGAGGAAGACTACGGTCTTGACAGTTGACACACTGACCAGAAAGAGAGGAAGACAACGCCTTGACACACATGAACTTGAAGACAGGCTTGATGGGGGCGAGCTGCTGTTTTGTCGCTTGGTAGAACAGGATCAGACAGTACATGGCCCACTACAACACAATACATCACTCACTAGAACACAATACATCACACACTGCAACACTATACATGACTCACTGCAACACAATACATGACTCACTGCAACACAATACATCACTCACTGCAACACTATACATCATTCACTGCAACACTATACATCACCACTACAACAGAATACATCATTCACTGCAACACAATACATCACTCACTGCAACACTATACATCACTCACTACAACACATACATCATTCACTGCAACACAATACATCACTCACTGCAACACAATACATCACTCACTGCAACACTATACATCATTCACTGCAACACAATACATCACTCATTGCAAAACAATACATCACTCACTACAACACTATACATCATTCACTGCAACACAATACACCACTCACTGCAAAACAATACATTACTCACTAACACCATACATCATTCACTGCAACACAATACATCACTCACTGCAAAACAATACATCACTCACTGCAACACTATACATCATTCACTGCAACACTATACATCACTCACTGCAAAAATACATCATTCACTGCAACACAATACATCACTCACTGCAACACTATACATCACTCACTACAACACTATACATCATTCACTGCAACACAATACACCACTCACTGCAAAACAATACATCACTAACACCATACATCACCCACTACAACACAATACATCACTCATTGCAATACATCACCCACTACAACACAATACATCACCCACTGCAACTCAATACATCACTTACATCATTCACTGTAATACAATGCATCACTCACTGCAACTCAATACATCACTCACTGTAACACCATACATCACCCACTACAACACAATACATCACTCATTGTAACAATACATCACCCACTACAACACAATACATCACCCACTGCAACTCAATACATCACTTACATCATTCACTGTAATACAATGCATCACTCACTGCAACTCAATACATCACTCAGTACGACATAATACAGGGTACTTGAAAACAAAAACTGATTGGTTATTCCATGGAATTTGCATGGAGAATTCTGATAATTATGATAAATATTTCTCAAGTAACACACGTTTTCTAGAAGTTTAACCTTCTCAAATAACAGCATGTGCATACAACTATGCATTATGTATGTCAGTGTTGTCTGTAAGTCAGGATGATATCAACAGCACAAAACGTTTTGATCCGACTCACGATTTGCGAGATGTTGTTGATGATTACGAGGTAGAGCCAGGCGGACTTGAGACTAAACTCCCCCTCTCCGTACGTCCCACACAACTCACAGATGCTGCAACATTGTAACACTGATTTAAAATAAAAACATTAATGTATAATAATATTTTAATTATAACTAATGTATGAATAATCATTTATAACTGCCATGTTAAACACATTGCATTATAGAATGTTAAAAACTGTTTTTTGTAAGTCATATAAAATAATCTCAACATAAGTTACTGAATATATAATGTATACACAAGATGACATCTGGTCACACAACATTTGCTCATGACATTATGACAACCGACATTTAAATCTAAATAGTCCATAAGGCAGTTGGTCACATGACTTCTGGTGACACTTGAGGCATTAGCAAGTGTCCTTGGATAATCCCTGCAATAAACCTTGACCAATCATAGATAAGACCAGATTGGTCTGCAATGTTTGCATAGTATTAAGATTTGGATAGACAGTAACAATATTTCAAAAACTTACATTCAGCAATCTAGGCCAAGATACAACTGATTCTGTTAACTACTAATATATATATATAATATATATATATATATATATATATATATATTATAATGTTTATTTCAGACAAAAAGTCCATATGTATACATAAAATACAAGTTAAAATATATATATAAATATATATAAGTACAATATAAAATACAATTAAAGCAATTATGGGGTGCAGGAAAAAGAATAAGAGGGTAATAAAAGTAAACAATTAAATGTCATGAAAAACTTGAAGTGATTAAAATAATTATTAAAAATACGGTAAAAAATACAATTAAAAAACTAATCATCACCCCTGAATGGTTACAGACACTGGAAGTGACAATCTTGCCTGAATTAAGGCAGCCTTGATTACCCAGGCTCCACGAGGTGGCAGCACTGTTTAGCCTCTCATACGGACAACATTCAAAAGCTGGCTAGGTCACCAAACTGTCATCTCAGTGAACTTAAGCAGCCAAGTGAGAGTTGGTTAAGTGAGATATAATTAAGGCAGCACGTGATAACTTTTCACCCCATGGAGATGGCATTTACTTTGTCCCCCACTGTCCCACAGAAGGTACTTACAAGGCTATGATGGTGGTGAGTGGACGGATGACTGTGTACTGCAACACTCCATGCTTGCATTTGGAAATCAGCTCCCTAGAAATATCACAGAAATGCGTTTTGGTTAGCAGTAATGTGGTTTAAACATTCCCACCAAATAGGTTGCTAAGTCTGGTTATTGTTATCATAAAACCACCATCCTGCTGCATAGGTAATAGTATTAATAAAATTGGCAAGAAGAATACACTTAACCTTTAGACTCCAAATATTTTATTGAAATGCATCGATTCATTACAGTGTTTAAACAAAATAATCGAAAACATATTTTCAAAATTTGAACTAAATTATTTCAGATATCCCATGTAGCAAATAGACTAATCTTTATTAATTAGATGACATACAACACACAATGATGTGGTTGTGAAAGTCTACCTTTTATGCAGCAAGGCTGAGCATTTGTGTTATAAAAAATGTACAGACACTGGTACATGCAGTTTCAAGTAAATCTAATTCCTTTAAAAAGTATACATGTAACAATCGTGTATAGGCTTTTGATTTGCAATGGCCCATATCAAATGAGGCAAATTTTTAAGCAAGAACTGACTAAGACAGTAGCTATAATAATAACGAGTAGATACGTTACTTAGTATGTGCGACAACATTTTTCAGGCTGATATGTAACCATACGACAAGGATATATTAGTAAGTAATAATGATAATTGTAACACTTCTATAGCACCAATACCCTTGAAAATACAAGCTCAGAGACACAACAAACAAAATCATTAGGTGTAACCATAAACACAGTAAGTAGTTCTTACGTTCCCATGTTCCAGGGGTAGAGGAGACAGAAGGGAAAGAGGTGTTTGGTCTGGGGGTTGCAGGCAATGACATCCTCCAGGTGGGGGTACTGCATGCGCAGGTACACCAGCAGGTAGCTCATGAAGTTGTAGATGACGTACGCCTCGTAGCATTCCCGCGCTGTGTCCAGGTACAGTGTCAAGCGCGTGAATCTCAACCCCAGCCACTGTCACAGAAATACTGTCCCCTCAAAATGTCATCAGAAACGTGGTCAACAGCACGTTGACCCCAGGTATAATGGCAAACACTACAGAACATACAGTTGCAATCTATCATCAAATAAATTCTGATAGTAAACTATGTCATGATATGTGTATGTTGATTTATACATTTATTTTATAACATTTCTAATAAATATAAAGGCACTTAAAAGTATAAAATTCAGACCCACCTCAATTTTGCCATTATAAGTGTACCTTTGCCAACATTTGTTACTTGATTTTGTGAATTAAATCATTTAACATAATCTCACACATATTTATGTTTGATAAACAGCGAGTCTTAGCAGACTTTTGAGGTTGAAAAGATGGTGCGGTCAGCATAAACAAACGGTTTATTGCTCATTCCATGTGCATGGTGCAGAAATACATGCACCACTGTGCTTGCGACTGGCAGAAATCCGAGGGCTATTTGGGTATCAAAATGCAATATTTGTGAAACATACACCTGGTAATGCTGATTGATCATATTTAGGATTAGAGTTTGTGTGAGGTATCCAATATAGGCAAATATACAGTTATAATGGCACAATTGAGGTGAGTACAAATTCTACACAAGTGCAAATATATATAGTGGGCTGTGATTAGGAGACATATCTACTTGAAATGTGAAACACTGTATTCCATTTAATAGTGTACATGTGTAAAGAGGCGTTGTGTTTATTTTACAGGAATACTTTAATAGTACACTAAACAAGCCCAAGATTTCACTCCACTTACTGCATTTATTGCATAAATTGGCACCATCCATAATATCCTGAAACAAAAACGACTTAAATGTTAAAATGTGGCTAACAAGTTTTAAGACAATTTTCATATGGTATATTTAAATATTATTCCAATCCAAGTCGGCTGCAATTTTGGCCCACATAGATGAACTAATACAAGTAGCAATGACCAAAATAAGCATACACCGAAATTCACTTAACTGAATGAAAATGGAAAAAGAACTTCATAATAATCGACATGTATACATGTAGTAGAGTGAACAAACGGCACCATGGTGTTAATAATAATAAACCAAGTTTATACATAAATTAATTTAGTATGTTGTGTCTGGTCATATATGAATCTTCTTGAACAAACGTTCAACATTGCTAAATTATCAGAACAGATTCTCAACAGTGTCTGAGATATGAGAGCTGATGGTACACGGATGTCATAGGTCCATTGGACCTTCAGCCCAAAGGACTAACTAGGTAAGCAATATTTTCCCCCAAAACCAAGAAATTCATAGTACCCGGTAATCTCGACACAGAGGACAATCTTTACCTATTTACTTTTATCTCTTGAATTACATAGCACCATTTCTACTGTATATAGGGCTTTATGAAGGATAAAATTATTGCCAGTCACACATGTTTGGGTGGACACATGGATGTTAACTGTCAAGCCAGTTTACTTTTAAATGTGTCTGATGACCTAAAATGGACTACAAACCATGTGACATAATTTTAACTCACTTTCAAGGCATAACTAACAATATCTATGGTTTTGGAAGACCTTTTTTGCTATTTCATTTTTTACCCATCCACCATATTTCTACCCATCCATATTCGTTTTACCCGTCCAAATGACGGGTGGACGGGTCTCTACATAAAGCTATGACTCTATATACCAACAATCTTCCACATGTTGAAGTTGTTTTGTTTATTGGAAGAAGATTGAAAGGTACTTTCATCATGAGGACCTCACTGAAAATAGAAGTACTTGGAACTATGTGATTTCATGTGATATCCTCAGTATTATATACATCATCATCATCGTGCAGCCATAGTGTCCCGTGGTTGGGTGAAGGCATGCTGCTTCCACATGTGCCTATATTGCGCTATTCTTAGCCAGGTGGTACTCTTCTAGTAGTCGTCTAGTGCGTCTCTCCAATGTCTCGCCGGTCTTCCTCTATGTCTTTTTCTTTTGTAGGGTTTCCAGGTGGTGATACCCAGTGTCCTTCGGTTATAATATTATATATATATATATATATATATATATATATATATATATATATATATATATGTTTCTGGTTACTTGCTTTTGATTCATAATACTTCTATGTACATGTGATAATAATAGTTATATTACATGCACATAAAACTATTAAGAAACAAAAGCAAAATTATACTAATTACTAATAGGCCCTTGATAGTAGTCTGGACTCGGACATATGTTAAAGTAGTAGCTCTGGCACTTTGTCCGCGCATGAGTAATATGAACCTACTGGTACAACAATGTCTCCTACTGGATAGTGAGTCTAGCGCCGACAGAGTGCTAGACGCTGGCTAAACAAACCTACTATAGCTCTGGCACTGACGGACGAATCTACTATTGTGTTTGGCGTACAAATTTTTTTTTATATATATAATTTGTTTTATTATAAACTATTTGTGGATTTGTGCCTTTGGCTCACTTTGGTGCTGTACTGCACGCACTGTCCAGTCTCCGCTTGTGGTGTCATGTCAGTTGAACATTGACATTTGTTGTCCTATTCGTATGCACATACAAACTGCATCACCGACAGCGACTTGATATAACATGATCATTACCATCAACCGATCAAAATGGAGATGGTGCCCGCAAATGAAGTGCATGTATGCTGCGAGGTATATCTGCGCCCATATTGGCATATATATATAGGCGCTCGCCCTTACTCCACATACAGTACGGAAAAGTGCCAGACGAATAGCTGAGAAGTTACTGGTCTGGGTTCGGAGCTATAGCCACTTCTTTTAAAATAATAATTTCGGCCATATAATTTTACTGGATAAACTCACTCAATCAATTTACACTTGATTGGTTTTTACTTTTAGACTCATTTAGTGTCAGTATTAATAATTGTCATTTCTTAAATTCTTACCTGACGACATACTTCTGTAACTCCGGTTGATTATAGTGGACGAGGTGTTGCAATATTCCCCACACCGATATGGGGACAGCAAGTATGACGAACAAGCCCCCAATGAACCAGGCTTGGAGGTGGCTAGCAGTGTCGTGCAACTGGAACTCGACAATCATCAACGGGAGAGCGACGATTAACACGATCCCATATACGGCCAAAACCAGAGGCCGAATCCATCTTTTCCACTGCGCTACCAAACTCATTGTAATTCAAGAACACAAAAACAATACGCAGTGTACCTTGAGACAAATACACATACGTCATTTACAGTTAGCCCTGTGCTCCACATCGCTTGACAAGCTTTGTCGTGAGCTGTGAGTGCGCACCATTTGTTGATGTCACGCGCGTGTGACAAATTTGTCTACCATTGGTCAATCGCGCAGCATTAATACCCAATCCCAAATCATTGTAATTCTAGCACCGCCATATTTAAAGTGGGTGTGAAACGCTTCAACAACCATTGCCCAAACATTAGAACATGCTGTTTAGAGGATATATGACAAACATTTAATGAGCACGGACCCATGGTATAATTTTTTTCTCTCTCTCAAACTTATATATATTTGACCACTGGACACCGCCATGCATATATTACGTTCAATCTGCACTTGGTTTGTTTGACTGTAGCTCGTATACTAGCTGTCTACTGAATGTTCGATAGACATTTTTGGGCGAAAATAAAAATATGGTGCCATATTATATGTGGTTAAGCATAAAAAACCTCGGCCTGGTGATTATCTGAGATGAAATAAGCACATAGGTCTATACAACATCGCAAGCAGTGTCTTTGGTTTCCTAAGGGGCCAGCTAATAGGTTTTATTTTTCATTTAATATTACATTCTATTTGTTCATCTAATATTACATTATGATTATCATGTCTACAACATGCATGTTGAATGTTTACTGCCTGTCAATTTGAGTTTAGTTACTTTATTAAGCTTAGAACAATGTTTACAATTTGAAAGATTCAGCACATACTTGCATATAGCACTAGGAGGAACAAAAACAGCTTCTCGCAACCATTTTCCCGAACAAAAGCGCATGCACTCTTTCTGGGTCAGCACATGTAAATAGTGCAAGGCCCTTTGTTAATGTTAACATATGTACCCAGTCATTGAACTACATGTAAATATCCTATAAAAACTTGAAAGGGACAAGCCTAAAAGAAAACTAACGTGTAGTCTTTTGTGCCAGATGTACACAAATAGACTGATGGCATCATTCTGCGTGCGCTATCTGCCATTAAATTATTTGTTATATATCAGAAACCGTTCAGGGTTTGTTTTTCAAATTTCCGCTATGGTCCTCCACGGCCCCAAAACTGGTAAATTCACAATAACGTAATTTGACTGAATCTTTCTAAAGGCACCTCAGGGCCTCCCCAAAAGCTAAATATTCTCATTTTGGCTGGACTAGCTGTCAGAATGCTAAAAAGACTGCCACTGTGATTTGTGCATGTATTCAACGATTCCATTCCTACCCAGTCATGTATAAGATATTCACTGTCTCTGTTGTTGCATGTGTTTATTTTGATGTTCATTTAATTATCTTAGCAATAGTGCAACATGTTGTGTCAGTTGGTTAACAATATATTGTCACCAGTAAATGAAAAACAGAAAGTTTTTGTGGACAACTATCGACTCTAGAATGATATATCATACACTTTTTTTGGCATCAACTGCATTCTGATTACTGGGCTGGCTAGGTGGAGTGGAAGTAGATAGCCCCATCTTAACTCCAATCACCTTCAGTGCCTATGAACCAATTTTTAGCCCTTTGGGCCGAAGGTCCAACTGACTTATGGCATCACTCTGGATGTGCCATCCACCATTTAATATATAGCTCTCAGATCTCAGAAACCGTTGAAGATCCATTTTTTAAATGTTGCATAGACTTGAAGGAACTGAATACTTTATGTTCGGACTGCCCCAGTTGACCCCAACTCTAGAGGCTAGGTGGCCTGTCAGGAACTCTGGGTAATTGGATATTGGTAGCTTAATGCCCATTGTTGTGCACTGAAAGCCAAGTGGTTTGCCTGGAAAGCATATTTAATTGGTATTCCATCTGTGGCAGGTTTTAATTAAGCTGTATCTTCATAACTATTGAGTTTCTGTTATTGCAAGTTGAGTTTATTTTTTTGCTTATTTAATTATCTTTAATAACATGGTGTGACTGTGATATATTATAACATGTATATAAGTGGCAAACATATAAATATTCTGAACAACTAGAAAATAAATGAAATATCATACCCTGTATTGATACCAACCGCATTCTGATCACTGGGATGGCTGAGTGGAAGTAAATAACAACATCTTCACTAAACAATTAACACTAATCAATAGACAAATGTCGATCATGACCAGTCTTATACCGCTGCGTTCACACAATTTGGCTGTGTTTCTGGTCATCTCATATGGATAACCAGAGAAAATGCAAATTAGGTAGGTGATTACGTGAAAAGCAGTGACTACGATTCATCAAAACACATTTCATTCATAATTTCAAACTCACTATTTAGTCCAAAGAACTTCAGGGCCTCTTAGCCTATTTTGTATTAATCACGCACATTTGTACGATAGGTGGAGCCACACAATAACGTGATTAGCGAACTGTAGCGACGTATAGTGGGGCACTACAAACTAAACTATGGACATTTTTGTAACAATAGTAATTTTTTATTATACTGTGGGTACAACATATGTATCAAATGTCTATGGGAGAAGACACGAAAAAATATATAATGAAGATGGGTCATAATGAAAAATCATACTAACGATCACAATGACAGGTCCCCGTTATACGTTGTTCCGCCTATCCTTTCCTGCGTACTATTTTAGTGACCTCGTAAATTACCGGTAAGAGAATTTGCGTTAACACGTCGCATGTAAACAACGGATAATAATTACCCTATAATTATTATTGTTGCACTTTTGGCATGATGTATAGATGTAGGTAGTTTATGGGTAGAAGAAATTGATGCTGGGGTTGGGAAGAACAGGATGCTGTCGCTAGTAGTTTATAACTCAAACTTGTAGTTGTAGGCGAGAGTCGGGGGTTTTCCCACAGCCACCGACACCGACGCTACCAGGCAACTTCCTGTTGTGTCAGACTGGTGTATCAAAGTGGGACTCTGAATGACCTACCTCCGTTTATTCAATCTTGAAATATTGTGTTATATCAGGGTTCATACATAGTAAGATTATGAAAACACTACAAATACAAAGTAGTCTACAGACTACAGTCTATACACTCACACTGACTACAGACTACACAGCAGACAGTTGCCTGGCTTTAGTTTATTAGTTCTTACAAATTAAAACTTAATAAATATTGTAATTAATACTGGATAAATTATTACTAACAAAATACCTTACCTTCGACTGGGCATGGGTACCTATGTATATAAACAGTTGTCTACAACACAACAAAGTCCTTGATGCTGCTGATTGCAGTTTATCCAAATGCGCCATAAATATATACAAAGTTGTAATCAATTGACTGCATAACAATGATATAAAAAACTTATCAAATAAGAATCCTTAATCTACATGGAATAAAAACTAAAAACCTCACGTCTTACCCAATGCATTGTAGATGAACCCCTGAAAGGTTTGGCATCCGATATGCAGAGCGTCTAATAGGAAACATGCAAGATAAATGGCTCATTTATAATTGGAACGCCATTTGCTTAAGCGTAAGAACAAATAAACATACCAGTTACAGCATGATACAGTTTCATGCCCAACTGCATGGGTGGCTAAGCGCAAGTAGTATATGACTAATTATTTAAGCAACACTGCCCTTTACTAGGAACATAATTTATCTCAGTGCTTCCGTCTTGTAGGAATCCCTATACAGGTTCTTCCATATGCAAAACAACAAAAAAGTGGGGATTGACAAAGCTCTAGGGACCAAAAGATAATTTAAGAGAAAATTAATTGATTTTCACCATACATAATGTAGTTGACAGGATTGCCAGTCACATTTGGGGGTTTGTCTGAATTGTAACTTAATTGTATCAAGTGTGGGCATCTCTTGACCCTGTGTGCTGTGACGCAGTACAGTGCCACTGCCGACTTTCACCATATGTGGGCAAAAGTGCACAATATTAGTTTGTATCAGTGTCATGTGACGACAATGACAGTATAGCTGCTGTGATGACTGCAGTACATTTGATTACCAATGTTGTGGTAGTTACAGTAGTTAGTTACACACACCAATGCTGTGGTAGTCACAGAACAGTTTGCTGCCAATGCTTTGGTAGTCAATACAATTAATTACCAGTGCTGCAGTAGTCACAGCTAAAGTTTTAGTACAATGACAATTACGTTCATTACCAGTTCTGTGGTTGTCACAGTACAGTTGGTAACAAACGCTGTCAAAGTCACATAGATAATTATCATATTTTATGTAATTATGTTTGTCAGTGCATAAATACAAATTGTTGTTTTTATGATTTTTATTTAGTTAATTAGAGTGCACATGCAGTAACAGAACGGTACAGAACCACTCAATAAACAAGAGATTGGATGTTGAGCAATATGTGCAAAATTGGTTCATAGGTATTTAATGACTTATTAGCTATTTGAAGAAAGATCTTTGGCTTACATATTGAGCAATAATGTTAGCCACTGCTGTTTCAGGAAAGGTACAGGTTGGGACATGTATGTCACATATAATGAACCAGCTGTAAATAATTAATGATCCCTATGACACTTTGATATGTGCCTGGGTGGGCAGATTGTTAGTGTCCCACAGGCGGATTAAGGTGGTATACGGGACACATCCCGGATTTATTGTTTTATGGGCCATAGTCCAAGTTTCAATATTAAAATGGTGTGGTTTTGCATCTGTATTTTACATTATAGGCGCCCATTTTACGAGTTGTTACTGTTTTTTGTCCTTTGGACTGAAGGTCCAACAGATAACGGCATCACTCTTTGTCCGCCGTTAGCTCCCATATCTCAGAAACCGTTTGGGAACAATTTTATTTTATTTTGCATAGGTATATATTAGGGCACTCTCACTATGCACAAGACATTTTGTATTTGATTGGCTCATTCTAGACGTACCCTAGGACCTTCAAGGCCCAACAACTGGTACATTTTCAGTTTGCCTATTTCTTTTCTCAAAAACTTACATTTTCTCTGATTTTGCATAGACATATCTTTGAGTAAAGAAGTAATGCACAATAAATCTATATTTGATTGGATGTTTCTAAGGGTGCCTCCAGCATGAGTTGTGTATTCGCGGATTTGTGTATTCCAGGATTTGCGTATTCTCCAGTTCCAGCTGTTTACTGAGGGTGGACTCTTGTCTGACCAGTGGACTCTGTCTGACCGGTGACTGGCTAGCTGATGCAGTGTCCAGTGTAGAGGAGGACCTGAATGTTAACAGGATAGACCAGCTGACGTTTTTTATTCAAATAATTGTCATAACTAAACAGGTAACATTGTTGATAACATGTTGATAATATTTGCAGATAACTTTGTATGGCAAAAGTACACAAGTTCAGTGCAGTTGTGACTCTTGACTGATATTTGCTGTTCATAGCATTTATATCGCGAGACAGCCAGTGCAGTGTAAATGCAAAATTAAATGCATATAGTGGCATATTGAGCTTACAACGATAAGTTTTCTGATTTTGCACAGGCATTTCACATTATAGTGCTACACACGAAATCTGTATTTGATAGAATCCCAATGAAGCCTCAGTGCCATCCAAAATGTGTTTTTATGATGTGCCTATTGTTTTAAATTAATATTTTCTTTAATTTTATATTGATACTCCATGTTGTAATGCCACTGTGATTCACCAAAATCACAACGTAGCCCAAAGGACTTGAGGGGTCCCATTTAACAAAAATGAATTCAGATTTATGGTCAAACTGGTGAACATTTGTATGTTTGAGCTATTTAAATATTATAGGGTGTGCACGTTATAGGATGTGAAGTATTGGTATGTAATGATTTGATCTATACCTGCCAGAGTCCTAATGTGGTGTAATCATACTCAGTAATAATGTGTAATTGTTTAATTATTTAATAGCCATACATGCATAAAATTGCATGTTCAAAATTAACAAGCCTGTACATCTGTAATTGTTTTTTTTTAAACCCCAAAAACCTGCAGAAACTGAAATAAAATCTTACAGCTTTGTAGGATTGTCAGTAACGATGAGCTTTACCCCACAACAACCCTAAGTCCAACCCCGTTTAACATCTCATAGTAGCATCACTTTCACCACGTGGTTGCCCTATGAAACCAGCGACAGTTATTTTACATTAATAAACTATGTCATTGTTCCCACATGTGTAGGTGAGTTTGTGGGCTGCGTCGTTGATATTATGTATGTTGAAGCCACTCCATGCCACAGTAATAAATGGCCAGCGGGCAGTACATGCCTTGGGCGCACATTAACAAAGCAGCAATCTGTAGTTTTATGAAGGGCTGTTGCAGCTGGTCTATTCATAAGTTAATTATATGACATTCTGTTCCCAATGCCTAATTACTTCCTGTCTTGTCTGCACTTGTGCCCTCTTTGATGTTGTTGCATGTTATATTTTGTTGGCATGGTCTGAGTGAGAGAGTGAGAGAGTGAGAGAGAGAGAGAGAGAGAGAGAGAGAGAGAGAGAGAGAGAGAGAGAGACAGAGAGAGACAGAGAGAGACAGAGAGAGACAGAGAGAGACAGAGAGACAGAGAGAGAGAGAGAGAGAGAGAGAGAGAGAGAGAGACATAGAGAGAGAGAGAGAGAGAGAGAGAGAGAGAGAGAGAGACAGAGAGAGACAGAGAGAGACAGAGAGAGACAGAGAGAGACAGAGAGAGACAGAGAGAGACAGAGAGAGAGACGAGAGAGACGAGAGAGAGACGAGAGCAGAGAGAGACAGAGAGAGAGAGAGAGAGAGAGAGAGAGAGAGAGAGAGAGAGAGAGAGAGAGAGAGAGAGAGAGAGAGAGAGAGAGAGAGAGAGAGAAAGAGAGAGAGAGCAGTATAAAAATACTGTGACAACGTTCTGAACCTTTTTCACACCAGGTCAACATTAAAAATGACACCCTTAAAAAGTGAATAATTTTACCTTCGGAAGGTTGTATCACTAAATCTGGTAGTATGTTTGAGGTGTTGATCTCAGTTCACACCAGACTTCAATATAATTCCAGGTGATAATTTCTTGTGACACTCAACAAGAAGGTAGAGTGTGACGCGTGACCCATAACTAGCCTGGGTGGTTGTCACAGTTTTGCTGGATGCTTGTCTTGACTATTGATGACCAATGTCTATAAGATTCATAAGACTTATTTATAATCTAAATGTATTGCTTAATTCCTGTGAGCTGAACAATAACAAATCTAATACTGCTTGAAACGTGTGCATGCTTTGGGAGGGGAAAACCTTCAACATAGAATTTTTTATAATTAACATTCAAATGCCACAAACAGATCTCCTTCCATGAATTGTGGGAGTTACAGTTCAGTGAGTGTGCGACTGACGGCTGTGACTCAGGAAGTGACTCAACCTGTTTGTTGTTGTACCCCATGTGTAGACAACTGTGTCTTCCTGTGGCAGTCTCCTGGTCTTTGTCTTCTCAGCCTCAGACAATGACCACTCAACACTGACCAGGTCATCTGGTTACCTGGCTCTGTCTCACCTGTCACCGCTAGAGGTGTCCAGTGGTCTCCTCTGGCTGCTGCTACACTGGTCATCAAGTGACCATGTCTGGCAATCATTTCGAGTTAGCCACTGGCCATTTTCATACACCTTGTAGACTGCAATCATTGTGGACTTGTTGGTCATCTACTTGTCAAGTCACAGACATTGAACATTGTAAAAAATTAATATTAGTAGTCTTTGTGCTGTTTCTTTGTAAGGAAAGGTAACACACATGCGCATACACACAAAAGCAACACACATAAAGGAGGTATTGTGTGGTATGTCACACAATTGATGTCGTATGTATAGGTCAGCATCAATCTAGACACTGTCACCAGCTGATTAATCTACTTCCTCAGAGCAGCTGTGACATTCATCAGGTGACCACTGCTGTATTTATAATGACCAAATATTGTGACTATTTGACCTAAAGCTTACTGTATAACTGTAATATGCCTCAAGGTATTTCTTTTTGGTTTATGTGTTGCCATTACCTCACTTCAAGGGTTGGTGTCTAAGAAATACTGGTCATGCCAGGAACGGAAAATTATCTTCATATTCCTATTTAATATCTTGCTTAAATATATTTTGGTAATTTTCAAAAAAAAAACATTCTAAAGTTATTTACCCATTACCTATTGTTATGGAACTTCACTGTTTATTTTTTGTATTGAAATGTTTGTCGATGTTTACCGATGTATCAAACTATCTACACTGTGTCTATGGGTGCATGTTTGTTACTTAACGATGTCACAGGTAATATGAGTCACTGTAGTTGATGAGCTTCATGACAACAGTTAATGGTCATGATTAAACACACTTCAGTTATTATGTGATTTCGCACAAGTTGGATGATTTAAAAAAAAAACATTAATTGGACAAGTGCCTCCTTCACCAAGTTCAGTAATCATGATGTTAGTTGAGTTTCAGTTTATATTTTATTACCTGTTTGCTCTTTTTATGTGCAAATCTCAGTGAGAAGTTTGACATTTTGGATGCAGGTGAAAGCACAATCCTCTCTTGGTTTGTTTTGTTCCATCTGTCGAATATATTATTAAACTACATTGTTAAACATACATCTTGGATGTTACTGGAGCTAACAGATTGCTGTTTTCACTGCTGTTACATTGTGTATTATACAGGTGAACAGAGTCAGGAAATGTAACAGGAAATAGCTTCACATTTGTGCACTACACGGCATACAGATATAATCAATCAGACGTGGTCAATGAAGATTGTGTATTGCTCATTAATCCAGTGATAATGGTTTGACATCGGGGACATTGCGTGCGGACGACATAAATGGGTCATTTATGGATATGACAGCTAGCTTGAAGCGTATTGATTGACATTTTAATCTTGGCGTGCGCTGGATGTACCTGCGCACCTCTGCCGTGTGACGTATGCACAGTCGTTGTCATCCATCAGCCGACTGTTGTATAGTTGCAGTTTCCTAATTGGCGGTTTCCCGTTGATGTTGTAGATCTGATGCCTGTGTCGGCCGGAGTGTGATTAGAGCATGGTGCGGCAGCAGAGGGACATCGTCTCCAACCTCCTGCGGCAGTCCATCCTAGATCTCTGCCGGGCCAACGTGTGTCAGGATCGTGGACTCGAGATCGACGGCATCCTCTGTGTGACGTTTGGTGACGACAGCGATGACCAGATTGTCGTGAAGGTTCACGAGAAGATCACGTCAGCTGTGGACTCCATCAGAGCAGATGTGTTATCAAACTGCACAGACCTCACTGGAGAGACGTTCCTGTGGTCAGGCACGGTCTGTCGCAGCAGAAGACAGGTGATGAAAACAGGACAGCAATAAAGCGGGCGGCATGGGACTCAGATGATGTGGAGGTGTCTGCTAAAAAGATACCTCGGAAGGGAGAGGGAGTCAGGCAATGAAGCGACTTTCAATTATGGGCAACAGGGCAGTGCTGCCCTCTGTTTTTCCGCAAATTCTGTGATGCCTGAGCGTATGTCTAACACAGACACAGCAGATAGTACGAAACAAAACGGAGGTGATGGCTTCATCTTGACAGAGGTTATTTCTAATGGCGAAGCTATCATTCGCTGTGACTCTGACAATAAAGGCAGCTGTGCAGAACAGACCAACAACTGGTCTCACACAGACACAAGCAACCAAGACACAGTGGCAAGACATGATATTGTCGATATTTCAGGAGATGATCAAGAGTCGTCAATTGAAATTAAAAGAGAGGTTATATCTGATGATGGTGGTGACTTTTCCGTCTGTCTAAATGACGAGTTCGCATTGTCGGACAGTTCACCAGGCAGCGGTCAGTTCAACTCGACCAGTGACCAGTACTTACAGGAGATGGCCTGTGAATTCTGCCAGCTTCTAGTGGCTGACTTCGCTACATTGACGGAGCATTGTAGCTCCGTGCACCAGGCCTACACGTGTCCATCTTGCTACCGGTCATTTCTACAGTTCACTGACTACGAGACGCATCTTCAAGTGCATTGTAAGGACAGGGTCACACACAGTCCATCCAAGGCAGGACGCCAGTCCATATGTCCTACAGGACACAAGTGTGGCGTCTGTGGACTTGTCCCCGAGACGTCCACTGACATGCTGGGACACCTTTCTGCGGCTCATGAGTTTGACAGCATATTTACGTGCAGCCTGTGTAGTCAGTATTTTCCAAACATGCCGACGTTTGTAATTCACCGAAAGCTCACCCATTCCAATGTGCAAGAGTGCCGGTGCAAGACGTGCGACATTTGCTTCACAGCTGCCGAATTCGCACACCACAAACAGGAGTGTTCTAACAATGTGCTTGTCACGTTCTCAGGCGCAGCACATTCGAATGTCAACGGCTATGGTGGAAACCAGTCGGTGTCTCACGCCAGTGAGCAGAGTTCACAATCAGACACTGGTGATGTCGTGAAACTGGAGCCTAAATTCAGTGAGCAGAACTTCACAGATGATTCTGCAAGAAATGGGGAAGATAGACACCTGCAGAATGTCGGTTTGCAAGATGGAGTCGCGTATAGTTGCGATGGTTTTACCACACATTCCACCAATACAGACGATGGTGTCTTGTATGGAAACCCGTTGGAAATGTCGACCGGAACGCCACGCGGGGGGTTCCGGTCACGTATCCAGAAGAACTTGTCGGCGAGACAAAGCCAGGGACAGTTTAGTTGTCAGAACTGCTTCGAGATGTTTGCACAGTTCAATGAGTACGAGGTCCACTGTCGGTTGCGCCATGGTCGCTTCGTATGCCCCTACTGCATGACGTCCTTCGCGAATCGGCGCAACCAGCAGCGTCACACGCGCAAGCACACTGGCGAACAGCCATACGTGTGTCCTCAGTGCCTGCTCAGGTTCTACCGAGACGATGACTTACGCAGACACAAACTCAAACACGTCAGCATAGAGACTGATCATGTGACTTGTGAACCTGAAGACAAAACACAATTTGAAATGAAACCCTGATAAAATTCCCTTGTGCAGTTGTGTGACCTTCTCTTTACACCTGCTTACTGGAAATCTGATCTTCATTTAGCCACATATTATTAACAAACTGATCTTTGACAATTTTAATTTTTCAAAATTTACCCGCCTAAATTTCAAACACTGAAATCCAATCCACCCTTCAAATCTTGTTCACTGAAAACTAAGCTCCACCTGATTCTGTGGCCAAACCATGGGAAAACTGACTAGCTGACCTAAGTCATGTTGTTTGTAAAAAGTAAAAAAACACTGCATTTAGCAATGTCCAACTATTATGTCATTGTATTGATGTTTATTTAACGTTATTCAAATAAAATATATGCTGATGGTATAACAGCTTCTGAATTGTATTTAATAAGCCTCATTGTTTGCAATTTGGAAGTAAATTTGATTCAGTGAACTTCCTACTAATAATTACCCAAGAATAGACAGCCTCTGAGTGTTCCATTAATCTGCACAGATAGACATTGCTATTGCATAATCATTGTAGTTTACTGTTTGTGTGGGTGGCAGTAAGTTTTGTAGTCCAGTAGTAGCCAGCTGAAAGTGGCAGCAGTAATATTGTTGCCCCATGTGCTCTTACATTATCATACTGTCTTGTGCTTCAAATTCATGCTGCATTTGCCATAGGGAAAGGGTAATCTGCTTGAGAGGGTGAAGTCTGGGTGATGCACTGACTTGGTTGAATTGTGATGTGTGGTTGGGGCTGTGTGTGTATCGTCAGGATGGGGCTCTGTGTGTATTGTCAGGATGGGGATGTGTGTGTATTGTCAGGATGGGGCTGTGTGTGTATTGTCAGGATGGGGCTCTGTGTGTATTGTCAGGATGGGGCTGTGTGTGTATTGTCAGGATGGGGCTCTGTATATTGTCAGGAACCCAGGCTCTGTGTGTATTGTCAGGGTGGGGCTCTGTGTGTGTGTTGTCAGGATGGGGCTCTGTGTGTATTGTCAGGATGGGGCTATGTGTGTATTGTCAGGATCTCAGTCAAAACTTGGAATCTCATCAACAGTTCACTGCACACTTTGTCAGTTCACTCTACATTTTATCAATTCACTCCACACTGCCCCAAATCACCCTGACTGCCCCAGTTCACCCCAAGCTATCTCAGTTGACTCCACTGACTCAATTCATGCTACCTCGGTTCATTCCACACTGCCTCAGTTCACCCTACAGTGTCTAAGTACACCTGCACTGAATTAGTTTACCCAACACTGACTCGGTTCACTCTCATTGCCTCAATTCACCTCACACTCAGTTCACTCTCACCGTTTCAGTTCACCCCACACTGAATCAATTCACCAAAAACTGCTGTAGTTCACACCACACTGCCACACACGGTTCACTCTCATTGCCTCAGCAAGTCTGCCTCAGTTCATCGGCTACTGCAACAGATAATTGAACTCTAAAAAAAGAATGACCCAATAACATTTTGGACATTGGTTCCCATATATAATTTGACTTTTTTTAATACGTCTTAATTTTACAAGAACAAATGTGTGGTGGTCTAATAAAAAGAATACTGGGTAAAGAAAATGATGGTAATATTTTGTGATGGATGGCTAACATGTACACACACAGATATAATATAAATATATATATATATATCAAATTTTGATGGCTAATTATATATATATATATAATTAAATATAATATATGTATATTATATATATATATATATATATATATATATATATATATATATATATAATAATATATATATATAATTAGCAATCATAAAATATTATCATTATTTTATTTAATAGCACATTAGACTCTTTTATTAGACGACCATAACATTTATTTTGACACACACACACACACACACACACACACACACACACACACACACACACACACACACACACATCACAGAGAAAAAGCGGTAGCCCTGGGAACCAAATGAAACGCTCGAACCTGGAGCAGTCGTTGCGCTTGTTGCTTGATCTTTCAGCCACAAGTCACAAGACTCGCAACATCGACGACATTTTCATACTCTGTTGCTAGTCATGCTTTTCTTTAAACAATGCATTCCTAAAGTAATATAATTAATATCCTAAACGGAAACCCCACCAAATAATGTCATACGGCACCGAACCGGTAAATACATGACTGTCCCTAGACATCGATGCAATGAATGATCCCTTCGTATGGATCGCGCTGGTGACATGATCCAGAACGGAGCACAATGTTCCGGATGTGAGGCAGTTCGCATTTTATACAATTTCCGAATTCGTTTTTCGGATTCAGTTTCGTGGCAGCAAAAATAACGACAACTGTTTCGATCTTCGTCGGGATGAATTAACAACATCATCTCGTTTCCGGGTAGCATATCCCCTGGCAGGCCGATAACTTTGATGCTCAACGCAAAATGTGGTTTCACCTATAACACAGGTAAGCAGACAATGGTGTGACTTCCTCGACCAGCCGTCTGCTCACAAGTGGCAGCAATTATTAGCAAACGCTCGGCGGTTGTCGGTGATAATGTAGCGCTGTTGTCCCTTGAAACTTCGAACACGTTTTCACGTCGGCAGTGTTTGTTCTAGCGCTCATTAAACGGGACCGTCTCAAAATTAAATAAATTGTTTACTTTTATCACCTGTACGGCTGTCATGTTGTGTATTGGGAAAACGCATCAGCCATAGTACGTCATCGTCGGCGACAATGCAGGTCGGACAATGATACGTTATCTTCTTCCAAAACACTATATTAATCGCATCATTTTAATTCAAAGAACTGTGACATAATTTAAAGAAACAGTGCACTCACTCAAATAGTAAAAAGGGTATAAATAAAAAATACTGGATTATTATTAAGATTCATTTTCACTCATCCTGCAACTTGTGCAAGTACAGTACAGTACAGTACTTCCTGAATCTGGTATTGGCCCTATTGGGATATACATTTGTCCTTTTTATTGGTTATCATCACAACTTTATAAAATATTTAATTATAAATAAGCATGCACCAGCTGTCACATACGTACGTTAAAGGAGCAGTGCAAATAGTAAAAAGGATATAAATAAAAAATACTGGAGATCGACTGTAAAGAAAATGAAAATTAGTAGTAAGGTTAATTTTCACTTAGTCTCAGACTGTCAGTGAAGTAGAGTACAGTACTTTCATATTCATAAATATTTAATTGTAAATAAGCACCAGTGATATAATTTATAAATGTATTTATAAAATTATAAGCACCTGCACTTGTAAGTGTTTTTATGATAAAATAGTACTTTTTAGCCAATACATAGGTTTACATACCCTGGTCGGTGACATGTAGTGGTAGAATTTGAGCAAACCAGATACCTCTTCGGGAATTGAAATTTTACGTGCATGATCAAGTAGTTTTCCTGTGATAATAGCATTTATATGGTTCATGTTTAGCAAAACAAAATGTTGTGACTGCAGTGTATATCTTTTGTAGACCTTGTGTTAATATATAAAACTGTATTAAATTTTCCAAATTATAAATGTGTTTGTAGCAGATTGAAAAATAGTTTATTGTTGAATTTTTTTTTTTATAAACATCATACATGTCTGCTACCACTTCAGTTGCTTCAAGTCCCTGGGCCTTTGGTTTGATCCTTCTTTAAACTGGAAAAAACATGTAGACTGCATCAGTAAAAAAATCTTGCAACACATTGGTGTGCAGTCACGAATTCAGCCTTTCATCTCCACAACCACAGCAAACACTCTCTTCAAAACTATGATTGCTCCCATCATGGATTATGGGGATGTCGTATGGTCGAAGGAACCTCAAAGTAATTTGAAACAATTACAAAAACTACAAACAAAGCGGGCAGAGTCATTCTACACTGCAGGCGGCGAACTCACATATATCTGACATTCACAGTTCACTCAGATGGCTAACATCCCAAAACAAAATAAAGTTACGCAAATGCCTATTGGGGGTAGTACCTTCTTACCTCAGAGGAAAATTCATGTCATGCTAAAGACTTTTACACCTACTTACATGAAATGCTAATTCCAATCTGTTTGTTCCATGGGTCAGCAATCATGCCGCTAAGAATCTGTTCTGCTATGAAGGAGCTGTGCTGTTCAATACCTTAAGTACTTCTGTCAAAACCAGCCAAACCTACAAAGAGTTCAAACATAAATGTAAAACGTGTTTTAACAATTTTATATAGAATATTTTAGCAAGGTGAGGATAGTTTACCTCGCAATTATACTATGTTTATGTCATACTGTCGATTTTTTATTTATTAGCTTAAATTTAATTTAAATTTTTTGTCTGTTGCATCATGTATTTTTACTATTTTACATCATTTAATATTGTTTGCCTGTACGATTGTGTGTATGAGGACCCCACTGAAAAGAAGTCCTGTGTATATTTTAATGTCCGCTGTATTTAGCTGGGCCATCTTGAATAAATATATGTACTATTATATTATTATTATTATAGAATGTGAGATTACATGTGTATTAATATGGAATATTGTGATCTTAGCTTGTTACAGACATCAGCAGCAAGTGTTGTTTGCTGAGGTGTAATTTTACAATTCATGTATGACATTTAAATCATCCTGTATGTATGCAGGTTCTAACTTGAATTTAAATTACCGAGACCAATGCAAATAACCATGTTAAATAGATCTCCTTTAATTGAGAGTAAACAATTCGTGACTGACTGATTGGTCTGTGAAGAGTGCTTGACTGACTGACAGCCTGGTGGTGCTGGTGGAGGTTCATCAAGTTCTGATAGCTTTGTGGAGAGTTCATAACTGACTGACACTGTGACAGCTTTGTGGAGTGTTCTTAAATGACTGACAGCTTTGTGGAGTGTTCTTAACTGACTGATAGCTTTGTGGAGAATTCATAACAGGCTGATTGTTTTGTGGAGTGTTCTTAATTGACTGATAGCTTTGTGGAGAATTCCAAACTGACTGACAACTTGTGGAGAATTCTTATAAACTTATTGAGACCTGTGTGGAGAATTCTTATAAACTTATTGAGACCTGTGTGGAGAATTCTTATAAACTTATTGAGAACTGTGTGGAGAATTCTTATAAACTTATTGAGACCTGTGTGGAGAGTTCTTGTTTTATTTACAACCATGTGGATAGTTCATAACTTACTGGTAGATTTGTGGAGGAAAGTTTTAACTGACTAACAGCCTTATGGACACATCTATACAACAGTGTATGATTGTGTATATTAATGGCAAAAGAATTAACTTATGTACCTTGCATCTAACTCAGTGCATTGCTACTGCCAGACTGACTCCATGCAGACTGGCTCATCAATTACCGACTCTTAGTATGTCACAGCATACGATATATGAACTTATAAATCTGTGTACACGTTACGTGTTGTGTTAACTACTGTTACAGTGAGATGCCTGTCACTCAACCTCAGCCTCCCAGGCTGTGTCTGTGTCAGTGTCTCAGTTGTGACAGTCAAATACAATACACTGGTACAAAGGTTAAAATAAAGCATGCTAAGGGCTACAGAGATCAGAAGTAATCCCGAGCAGTACCATAATTGACATACGTTAGTGTTTTACAGACCGATAAGTTTCTGTTTATGTGGTAAGTTTTCCAATATAGATGCAATTAAGGTTGAAATTACCAATTAGTTTTCAGTCTTATTTATAATAGACATAATACACAAATAAAAGCACCTTGAAATTAATGAAGTACAATTAACAATATGCATTGGAATCGACACTAAAATATTTTACTTGCACTATAATCTAAGATGTAACAGACTGCTCAGATGCCGTTTGATTGACATTGATATACTAAATATTAAGTACTACTAATATAATACTGATTATGCATAAACAGTTATGACTTGTCATTCATCTAGTATACTTGAGACTTCACTTTGATAATTACTCGTTGCTCAGCACACTGTTAGTAGTGAGTGTTCTACGACAGATTACACATTTGGAGTCATACCACATTTGCATTTTCCATATAATGTTTCCTTCATTTCCTACTAATCGTGATGATAGCATATTTACCCTCCATAGACAGAAGTTCTGTGAAAAATTTGTGAACTTCTCATACCTCAGGCTCCCATAGACCTCTTTCAAACCTTACACACGTCCATTTCTGCTTGAACCACCCACAGATTGCCCTTGATTACATCACCAAGCAAAATGACAACTGTATTAATACACCGAAATGCACCGACTGACAGCTGTCATAATTTGACAGCTCTGATGCCACGCTGCACAAACCATAATTTCTACTCACTCCACACTACATATGTGCTCACAGAAATTCAGACAACCTGCATAATGCTGCTTTTAAGGGTACTCTTTGGTCGGTAATGGCGGACGAACACCTTATTGTGGTCTTACATCATTTACACTGCCAGGAATCTTCTTACTTTTCCTGGTACAGGACATCTGT
Source organism: Ridgeia piscesae (assembly GCA_025642075.2). Taxonomy (NCBI): domain Eukaryota; kingdom Metazoa; phylum Annelida; class Polychaeta; order Sabellida; family Siboglinidae; genus Ridgeia; species Ridgeia piscesae. The sequence goes on along the minus strand of JAODUO010001155.1, from coordinate 267,269 downwards.
AGGCTTATACTAAGGGTCTTATTAACAGACCTTTATGCAGGACCAAATTATTGCCAGTCATACATGTTTTGGTGGACACATGGATGTTAACTGTTAAGCCAGTTTACAAACTTTACAATGTGTCTAACGACATGAAATGGACTACAAAGACACATGTGACAATATCTATGTTTTTTTGCTCCTCCATTTTTTTACCCCATCCACCCATATATTTCTACCCCTCCACAACGGTTTATACCCGTCCAAATGATGGGTGGACGGGTCTCTGCATAAAGCTATGCTTATGAAAGACATAAAGGCAATGTGGGGGTCAGTGAAATTACCCACGTTTTGAAATGGTGGTCAGTAGAAGGATTTCAACCTGGTCCCCTTGAGTATCAGTCCCCTCTGTACATCTCTATCACAGCTCACCACTTGCGACTGTCTTTGACCATCTGACACTGACGGTGTCTGACTGGAGGACTGTTCACCTACACTCACATTCTTCCTCTACACTGAACCCCCCTCACACATGAACATGTACTCATGGATGAGGAATATCCACTTGAATCGAACAACCTGAAAAAACACTGTAACCGGTCTGCTCTGCAGTTGTTTTATGTAGCAACCAATACCTGTGGATGTAGAAACATTGCGTTAGTGGAACAGTCTGTCAGTGTGCAATCAGTATAAATGTGCATTCATTGCAATGTAATTACAGTGTAAACATACACTGTCGTACAGTGTAAATGTGGGCCGTATCACAGCGTATACAATACATGTACTGTAGTTGTAGTGTAAGCATACACTACAAAATATTGTTTGACTTTAAACTTTTACAATTAATATTTAGTTATGTATATTTTATTAATTTATTTTATTTTTACAATTTTTGTTCTCATATAGCAAACATATTAACTGTCAGATATAATGCAGGGCTATGATGTTGATTATTATTATTATTATTATACTAGTACAGTAGTACAGTCTCTGCTGTTACTTAAAATAGATCTCTTACAAAAACATCAAAAAGTATGTACAATATCTGATTTTTACATATATGTCAGTTAAGTCTTCAGAGTCATTAGAATTGTAATATACACATATATGGATAGATGCAAAGGAATGTTATATGTATTTGTGGATTGTCACTTAATTATTTATACAGTACTACAGACAAGCATGACACTACACATGTGTCACATAGTTTCACCTGTAAAGAGATAAAAATTGTATTGAAATAAAATAGTGTGATTCACATTTTTTAATTGCTTATGATGACATTTGTTTAAGTACACCTTATTATTATTAATTCCTGTACTTGTTGTATCTTGCTCTTGTTCTTGTGTATTATGTCAAAGAGTGAAGCAGGTGGACTACTTGATTAGGGAAATGTTTGCAGGGGAACCCTACCAATGTCTCTCTTTCAAGAGGGGGGAGTCTTAATGGAAATCGCAAACAAAGGGAATTAGTAAGCAGCTGCCCTGGGCATTATCCCTAAATAAACCTTATTCACTGAGAAAGACAATGAGATAAGGCGTGAGTGGTCTCGAATATTTACTTACTGAGAAAATGTGGACTTGGTCTTTCACATCAGCAGGGGTAGACAGAGGATAAGTAAGTTAAGTAAATGAGGAGAGTGGACTGGGTCTGCTGACGGCTGGGAGGGAAGGGTTGGTGATTGAACCAGGAGTGATCAAAGATTGGGTTCCACAACTCTACGTTCATCGTCGTGTTACTGTGTAATACTTTTACGTTGTTGCACTTCCTAGTTATTATTTCACATTCAAAATATTTCTGTAATGCTCAGTACTTGACCTGAACTTTAAATGTGCTCGATGAGTTGTCAAGTACCATGGATGTGGCTCACTACAGACTCTACATTCTCTGTAGTCCACCAGGACTGGTCAGTTTATAACCCCAAACTGTTGATGTGTAAAACTCTACTAGTACTTTTATAATATATAATAACATAATTGAAATAATGAATACTTGTCACAACATTATTTCTTGTGGGCTATTGCAATATGCTGTGTTGTTGTTGTAGTGATCTCTTACGTGTGGAACTGTTGTTGTTGATGTTACTGCCATAAGCACTCACATGATCTGTATTGTGGTTGTAGACACTGACGTGATCTGTTGATGTTGCAGACATTGATGTGATCTATGTTGTTGCTGCTGCAGATACTGACATGATTTGTGTTGTTGTTGCTGCTACATGATCTGAGTTGCTGTTGCAGGATCTGACATTATATGTGTTGTAACATATGCTGACATGATATGTGTTGTTGTTGCAGGTACTGACATTATATGTGTTGTAACATATGCTGACATGATGTGTGTTGTTGTTGCAGGTACTGACATTATATGTGTTGTAACATATGCTGACATGATATGTGTTGTTGTTGCAGGTACTGACATTATATGTGTTGTAACATATGCTGACATGATATGTGTTGTTGTTGCAGGTACTGACATTATATGTGTTGTAACATATGCTGACATGATGTGTGTTGTTGTTGCAGGTACTGACATTATATGTGTTGTAACATATGCTGACATGATATGTGTTGTTGTTGCAGGCACTGACATGATATGTGTTGTAACAGATGCTGACGTGATCTGTGTTGCTGTTGCAGGCACTGACATGATATGTGATGTAACATATGCTGACATGATGTGTGTTGTTGTTGCAGGCACTGACATGATCTGTGTTGTTGTTGCAGGCCCTGACATGATCTGTGTTGTTGTTGCAGGCACTGACATGATGTGTTGTAACAGATGCTGACATGATGTGTGTTGTTGTTGCATGCACTGACATGATATGTGTTGTTGTTGCAGGCACTGACATGATATGTGTTGCTGTTGCAGGCACTGACATGATATATGTTGTTGCAGGCACTGACATGATCTGTGTTGTTGTTGCAGGCACTGACATGATGTGTTGTAACAAATGCTGACATGTTGTGTGTTGTTGTTGCATGCACTGACATGATGTGTGTTGTTGTTGCAGGCACTGACATAATATGCGTTGTAACAGATGCTGACATGATATGTGTTGTTGTTGCAGGCACTGACATGATATGTGTTGTAACAGATACTGACATGATATGTGTTGCTGTTGCAGGCACTGACATTATATATGTTGTTGCAGGCACTGACATGGTATGTGTTGTTGTTGCTGGCACTGACATGGTATGTGTTGTAACATATGCTGACATGATGTTAGTTGTTGTTGTTGCAGGTACTTACATGATGTGTGTTGTTGTTGCAGGCACTGGCATGGTATGTGTTGTTGCAGGCACTAACATGACCTGTGTTGTTGTTGCAGGCACTAACATGATATGTGTTGTAACAGATGCTGACATGATGTGTGTTGTTGTTGCATGCACTGACATGATGTGTGTTGTTATTGCAGGCACTGACATGATGTGTGTTGTTGTTGCAGGCACTGACATGATATGTGTTGTTGTTGCAGACACTGACATGACAGCAGCAGAGATGTGGTCGTCATACTACCAGATGACAGTGACTCAACTGATCCAGGAGTCACTGGTCAAGCTGTGCATGGAGCACGTACCCTGGAGTGACACTCTCGAGATTGACGGCATCGTGTGCATCGCACGCGGAGACGACTCGAAGCAGCTGGTTGTCAAGATCCACCAGGTGCTGGACGTGACGTCACAGAAGGAATCGAAACATCTCATTGGTGACTGTGACAAGGAAGAGAGTCACGTTGACACCAAAGTGGAATGTTGCAGTTCTTCCCAGGATGAGCAACACATTGAAGACATGGCTGATGCACTTGTTAATGACAGTACTGTAGATGCCATAGAGACACCGTCCACAGACATTGGGTGTGTCCAGTCAGGTGTCCAGTCAGACTTAGTGCCAGTCGCCCCCACCACCCCCATCTGGAGGTGGCGGAGTTCGTCCCTCCCCTGTCCCGGTGTCACTGAGCCACAGTCAGAGCGAGACGTTGACGGCGTGAATGATGACGACGTTGAGCCGAGTCCGCTGAGCGACAAGGAACTGACGTGCAAGAAATGTGGCGCCACCGTCCATGGTGTCTCGCAACTACAGTCGCACACGGCGAAGGCACACAGCCGCTACATGTGCAGACACTGTCTGAACACATTCTCCCTGCGCTGCAATCTGCGCCGACACGAGCGTCTCCATGCCGGCCTCAAGCCCTACTCCTGCGATGTCTGTAGCAAGTCGTTCGCCCGCAGCACGGACCTGAAGATCCACCTGGCACGGCACACCATTGGCACGGCTGCCTCCCCTCTCACCTGCAGTCGCTGTCCCAAGACCTTCACTGGACTGTCCAGTCTGCGCTGGCACATGTACAAGACACACCAGCAGCAGGACACTGTCCAGCAGTGCAGCATCTGTAGTCAGGTGTTCTTTGACCGTGTCGCCTACCTGGCTCACTGCAAGCTGCACGTGGATTCGCTGGCAACCACACCTGGTGACGCGTCGGTTGGTGACACAGTGACAGATAGAGAGGTGGATGAAAGTATGGTGGATGACGGAGACAGCGATGGTAACTCATGTCAGAAGACTGATGCTGCGGTGACGGCAGTGACTGTCACCGCGGCATGTCCAGCCATGGTGTCCATCCTCAAGATGAATGTGACACAGCATGGCGCTAGACATGACGTGTCGACCAATGGCAGTTGGCAGCTGGATAAGCTGCTGGACCAGCCTGTGTTGTCTCTGCCTCAGTCTCTGTCTCAGTCAGTCTCGCAGTCCACATCTCAGTCGGTCTCAGTGTTTGATGGTCGCAACGTCCCTGGCGTAAGTCACGTCACAGTTGGTGACACAGGCAAACGTCTCCTCACTCAGCTTCTCATGACAGCAGCTGACGCCAGAAGGAGCAAGAGACGGAAAGGCCGACCAGTGAAGCATGTCGCGTTACCAGACGTCATAAGTAGTGACAGGAGTGACACCGATGTGTCAGATGTGTCTGTTGACCATCCGTCACAGTGTCGGACCAATGGGGCCGAGAAGGTGGACACAGTCAGTCGTAATAACTCACTGACTTTACTCCAGTTGGGAACACCTCTGTTAGCATCGACCCCATCCAACAACCATGACATAAAGCCAGTGGTCTGTGATGTCCAATCTTTGACCATGCCATCAGGGCCGCAACCGGTGGACACTGATGTACAAGCCAAGACAGAGGTGACCATTAGTGGACCTGACGGCAACACGAGTGAACCAGATAAACCTTCCGACACGAGTTCAGTTGAACGGAAAGGTTACATCTGTAACCGCCTCAACTGTGGCAAGGTGTTTGTGGGATTCTCCAAGTATGAGCTGCACTACATCGAGAAGCACGACCGCTACCCGTGCCACTTCTGTGACAACAGCTTCACCGGAAGAAACAATCGCATCCGGCACGAGAAAAGTCACACGGGTGGCAAGTCCTACAGGTGCAAGGACTGCGCTCGCATGTTCTCTCGCCCCGACTCACTACGAGAACACCAGTTCACGCACACAGCGAGTTACCGCGAACAGAAGTGCCGCATATGTGGCGCCACCTATGACAAGAAGGCGCAACTTCTATCGCACATGAAGAAATGTTTCCGTGGAATGAGGATTGTGGATTACAGCACTGACAGTGTGGAGGTACGCCTGCCAAAGCGTGTCAAGAAAGAAGACGAATCGACATTGGAGGATAGTTTCGCAACGTGAACACTTCCTGTCACGAACTATGACTTGCAGCAGCCAACGACCGGTGGAGTTGTTGTTATTATGTTGCTTTGTGTTTTGCAAAATATTTGTCTCGCCAAGAGAACGGTTGTCTGCCATGTGCTGCGATCACAAGTTGTTCTATGAACTGTTGCAGCAAATCGTAATGTGATATTCTATTAGCATTTAACAGTGGTTGTGCACGGTAGATATATATGCACAGCTGTTGTATTCTTTTACTATTCTATTCCAGAGCTGTCGAAAGCGGCAGTTTATTTATTGTTTGTCCGTTGATATTAACTACACTTCCACCTGTGTATGATTCTCAGTTGATCCTGTGCTCATACAGGTATTTATATTTATACCTGGTTGTTAATAGATTGTCATTAATGGATGCATTTGCTCAACACACTAATGTACAAACCGTTTTAACAGTGGTTTCTCCAATGTGAAATGAGCTATATGTTGTACATCCAAATGATAGAAAGTACAGTGTGACCGGATATGTGTGCGTGAGCATGCGTGTGTGTAAATGTCACCTTCCAACAAATCGGTGACGTCAGTGAAAATCTTCACATGGAAGCTCTTACGGTTTCAAACATTCCCAGTCATTCCATTTTGTAATGTTTTATGAGTTGCTTGATGTCGACTCCTTTTGTTGCCCATTTCAGCTCGGTTGTATGGTAAAATTACAAAATATATGTATAATACTTCGTTATGATGGTGCGAGTTCAGAAGTCACAAAGGTCGACAATACACCAAATGTTACATTACAGTGAAGTAAATTCCTAAAGTGGCGCCACCATGTAATTGAAACATTGTACAGTAGTAAAAATTGCTAGTCACACCATGTATGTATAGGTGGGGGGTTATAGATTTGACTTTGCAAAGTTACAAGACTAATTATTAAGACACTAACTTTGAAATATGCATATTTCATCCACATTCCAATGCACCCACACATGGTTATGCATTTATTGCAGCCAAATGACTTACCTTGTCCCCCAGACAAGTTACATGACTGGTTCAACACTGGTGTATCAAATAGCAACTTTGATAACAACCAGAAGTGCAGCTATTCCACTACAGACCAAGAGTGCAATAGGCAGTGTACGTGGTCTTGTAATAAACATCTCAGAAAGTCGTATAGCTGTGTGTCATGTCATTAATACGAGTGTACCAGAAGGTGTGACGAGTTATGTTCATAAAGGTCAAACGTAGGGATGGGTTAGGGCTAGGGTGAACATAGTCAACATACTTCACCAGTCTCTATGGTAAAGCCCAGTGTGGGCACACAAGAGGAACAATTGACAGGTGAGTTATGTTCATTCAAGATGTTACAAATGGGGTGAGGATGTATGTTCATACAGGGTGTTATAACAGGGGGTGGGATGTATGTTCATACGTGGTCATACCATGATGGGCATATGTGGTCATGATGCATGTTCATAGTGGGTCTTACAGGTGTGGGGGTTATGTTCATAGTCTTACAAAAGAGGATGGGGATATATGTTCATACAGGGTGTTACATGTGGGGCTGGTGATGTATGTTCATACAGGGTCTTACATGTGGGGCTGGTGGTGTATGTTCATACAGGGTCTTACATGCGGGGCTGGTGATGTATGTTCATACAGGGCTGTACATGTGGGGCTGGTAATGTATGTTCATAGAGGGCCTTACATGTGGGGCTGGTGGTGTTTGCTCATACAGGGTCTTACATGTGGGGCTGGTGATGTATGTTCATACAGGGTCTTACATGTGGGGCTGGTGATGTATGTTCATACAGGGTCTTACATGTGGGGCTGGTGATGTATGTTCATACAGGGCTGTACATGTGGGGCTGGTGGTGTATGTTCATACAGGGTCTTACATGTGGGGCTGGTGATGTATGTTCATACAGGGCTGTACATGTGGGGCTGGTGATGCATGTTCATACAGGGCCTTACATGTGGGGCTGGTGATGTATGTTCATACAGGGTCTTACATGTGGGGCTGGTGATGTATGTTCATACAGGGTCTTACATGTGGGGCTGGTGATGTATGTTCATACAGGGCCTTACATGTGGGGCTGATGATGTATGTTCATACAGGGCCTTACATGTGGGGCTGATGATGTATGCTCATACAGGGTCTTACATGTGGGGCTGGTGATGTATGTTCATACAGGGTCTTACATGTGGGGCTGGTGATGTATGTTCATACAGGGTCTTACATGTGGGGCTGGTGATGTATGTTCATACAGGGTCTTACATGTGGGGCTGGTGATGTATGTTCATACAGGGTCTTACATGTGGGGCTGGTGATGTATGTTCATACAGGGTCTTACATGTGGGGCTGGTGATGTATGTTCATACAGGGTCTTACATGTGGGGCTGGTGATGTATGTTCATACAGGGTCTTACATGTGGGGCTGGTGATGTATGTTCATACAGGGCCTTACATGTGGGGCTGGTGATGTATGTTCATACAGGGCTTACATGTGGGGCTGGTGATGTATGTTCATACAGGGCTGTACATGTGGGGCTGGTGATGTATGTTCATACAGGGCTGTACATGTGGGGCTGGTGATGTATGTTCATACAGGGTCTTACATGTGGGGCTGGTGATGTATGTTCATACAGGGCTGTACATGTGGGGCTGGTGATGTATGTTCATACAGGGCTTACATGTGGGGCTGGTGATGTATGTTCATACAGGGCTGTACATGTGGGGCTGGTGATGTATGTTCATACAGGGCTGTACATGTGGGGCTGGTGATGTATGTTCATACAGGGCTGTACATGTGGGGCTGGTGATGTATGTTCATACAGGGCCTTACATGTGGGGCTGGTGATGTATGTTCATACAGGGCTGTACATGTGGGGCTGGTGATGTATGTTCATACAGGGCTGTACATGTGGGGCTGGTGATGTATGTTCATACAGGGCTTACATGTGGGGCTGGTGATGTATGTTCATACAGGGCTTACATGTGGGGCTGGTGATGTATGTTCATACAGGGCTGTACATGTGGGGCTGGTGATGTATGTTCATACAGGGCTTACATGGGGCTGGTGATGTATGTTCATACAGGGCTGTAACATGGGAGCTGGTGATGTATGTTCATACAGGGCTGTACACATGGGGCTGGTGATGTATGTTCATACAGGGCTGTACATGGGGCTGGTGATGTATGTTCATACAGGGCTTACATGTGGGCTGGTGATGTATGTTCATACAGGGCTTACATGTGGGGCTGGTATGTATGTTCATACAGGGCTTACATGTGGGGCTGGTGATGTATGTTCATACAGGGCTTACATGTGGGGCTGGTGATGTATGTTCATACAGGGCTTACATGGGGGCTAGTGATGTATGTTCATACAGGGCTGTACATGTGGGGCTGGTGATGTATGTTATACAGGGCTTACATGTGGGGCTGGTGATGTATGTTCATACAGGGCTTACATGGGGGCTGTGATGTATGTTCATACAGGGCTTACATGTGGGGCTGGTGTGTATGTTCATACAGGGCTTACATGTGGGCCCCCGGGCTGTGAGTATGTCATCAGGGTACATGGGTGGGATGTATGTTCATAAGGGTTACAGGGGGTGGGATGTATGTTCATACGGGCTTACATGTGGGCTGGTATGTATGTTCATAAGGGTCTTACATGTGGGGGGGTTATGTCATAGGTCTTACATGTGGGGCTGGTGATGTATGTTCATACAGGGTCTTACATGTGGGGCTGGTGATGCATGTTCATACAGGGCCTTACATGTGGGGCTGGTGATGTATGCTCATACAGGGTCTTACATGTGGGGCTGGTGATATATGTTCATACAGGGTCTTACATGTGGGGCTGGTGATGTATGTTCATACAGGGCCTTACATGTGGGGCTGGTGATGTATGTTCATACAGGGCCTTACATGTGGGGCTGGTGATGTATGTTCATACAGGGCTGTACACATGGGGCTGGTGATGTATGTTCATACAGGGCTGTACATGTGGGGCTAGTGATGTATGTTCATACAGGGCTGTACACATGGGGCTGGTGATGTATGTTCATACAGGGCTGTACATGTGGGGCTGGTGATGTATGTTCATACAGGGCTGTACATGTGGGGCTAGTGATGTATGTTCATACAGGGCTATACACATGGGGCTGGTGATGTATGTTCATACAGGGCTGTACATGTGGAGCTGGTGATGTATGTTCATACAGGGCTGTACACATGGGGCTGGTGATGTATGTTCATACAGGGCTGTACACATGGGGCTGGTGATGTATGCTCATACAGGACCTTACATGTGGGGCTGGTGATGTATGTTCATACAGGGTCTTACATGTGGGGCTAGTTATGTATGTTCATACAGGGCTGTACATGTGGGGCTGGTGATGTATGTTCATACAGGGCTGTACATGTGGGGCTGGTGATGTATGTTCATACAGGGCCTTACATGAGGAGCTAGTGATGTATGTTCATACAGGGCTGTACATGTGGGGTTGGTGATGTATGTTCATACAGGGCCTTACATGTGGGGCTGGTGATGTATGCTCATACAGGGCCTTACATGAGGAGCTAGTGATGTATGTTCATACATGGTCTTACATGTGGGGCTGGTGTTGTATGTTCATACAGGGTCTTACACATGGGGCTGGTGATGTATGTTCATACAGGACCTTACATGAGGAGCTAGTGATGTATGTTCATACATGGTCTTACATGTGGGGCTGGTGATGTATGTTCATACAGGGCCTTACATGAGGAGCTAGTGATGTATGTTCATACAGGGCCTTACATGAGGAGCTAGTGATGTATGTTCATACAGGGCCTTACATGAGGAGCTAGTGATGTATGTTCATACAGGGTCTTGCATGTGGGGCTAGTGATGTATGTTCATACAGGGTCTTACATGTGGGGCTGGTGATGTATGTTCATACAGGGCCTTACATGTGGGGCTGGAGAGGTGTATTCATACACGATCATGGGTCTATAACCCCAGTGCAATGGCTCAGGAACATTGGGCCCTGGATCAATTATCCTGCGCAATAACACATAGACAATGGGTCTGGAGGTAGTGATCCAGGGACAGTGGATCTCAGTCAAGGATCCTGAACAACTGATCCTAAGATATGTTTAAGAGACAATGTGTTCAAGAGACAATTGATCCTGAGGCAAAGATTCTTGAACTAGGGTACAAATACTTTATTCCACTGATCCTGAGGCAAAGGGTCCTGAACTAGGGTCCAAGTACTCTATTCCATTGATCCTGAGGCAAAGGGTCCTGAACTAGGGTCCAAATACTTTATTCCACTGATCCTGAGGCAAAGGGTCCTGAACTATGGTCCAAGTACTCTATTCCATTGATCCTGAGGCAAAGGGTCCTGAACTAGGGTCCAAATACTTTATTCCACTGATCCTGAGGCAAAGGGTCCTGAACTAGGGTCCAAGTACTCTATTCCATTGATCCCGAGGCAAAGGGTCCTGAACTAGGGTCCAAATACTTTATTCCACTGATCCTGAGGCAAAAGGTCCTGAACTAGGGTCCAAATACTCTATTCCATTGATCCTGAGGCAAAGGGTCCTGAACTAGGGTCCAAATACTTTATTCCACTGATCCTGAGGCAAAGGGTCCTGAACTAGGGTCCAAGTAGAAGGTCAGATCCTCTTAGATTGTAACACAAAGACAAGTATTTTATTACGTTTTAATTATTCAGGTGCATCAAATATCTGTAACAACAACATTACTCATATTATTTACCTCATTAATTATGTACAGATTAAAACCAAAATATAACAATTATTCCATTTAGTAGACACAGTGATTAAATAAAGCCATTTGTCCAGTGATGCAATACACGTTAATTATACAATTATTTTCAAAATTATATAAATGAAGAATAACAAGGTCTCATAATACAGACATATACACCCCGCCACCATAAATAAAATTAGACATTCAGTTTCCTAACATAAATACGCAGGCAAATTCAATTATAATATAACACTTCATACCGAAATCACTGATCAACAAAATCCACAAACTAAGACATTCCCGTGCCACTAAATACCATGAAAACATGTTGGTTAAGCACATTGGAACCTCTACAGCAGACCACCTCCTGTGCTATGTAATTCCGGATGTTTATATGAAAGGACGTTGTTCATTTATTTTTATTTGTAAACTCATGTTATACAGTCTAAATTATATTTACATAATAAATTTACAACATGTTTTTTAATTAAATATTTTTATATCTGAAATATTAAGTATTTCAAGAGGATATCATTTGCTGACATTGCAGAGCCCCATTTGAACGTGTGGCTGCAGGCGCAATTATTAACAATTGCGTGTAACACACCTCACACTGGTCGCAAACATAGGGGATTTCATGAACAATTTGGCATTGTTTGCATAAACACTGAATTGTTGAATTCAACAGTTGTTTCTGCTTCGTTAACAGTTTTAAATGTATAACATGATTTTACAATGAAAACAAACAGACAACTCCCCGACAGGTTTGCTATGTACACAGTTGTATCTCAGACAACAACCACGGGCTCCTGTACAATGCACTTGGTAAAATGTTTTCACTAATCAAGTTTGCAACTGATTCTAACCAACAGTCCTATTTAAATAAATAACACGATACTGAGGAATCTACAGCCACCATAGTGGCAAGCGGCCAACTCTGATGGACAAAAACAACTTCGTGGAATGATTACTGAACTACCGCGGAGAACCCAAATATGGGACATTGTGGCCACATTTCATCTGTAACATGTTAAGCTGCCCCCACAATTCCATCTGTGCCCGTCTCACATCAGATTAGTTCAACACAACTGACTATATGACTACCAGGTAGCTTGTTTCTGCTAGGTACTTATTTAGCCCAGGCAAATCAGTGGACAAAGTATCAAATTATTTTCGGTTCTACTATTTAAATTTATGACAGTAACACTTTCAAAGATCACGCAATCTAGCGATGTTAACATTTATTGAACCAACTTTTACTTAAAAACTTGAAGTTAAGCTATTTCAACTGTACATATCTGGATATTATTAACAACCTGATTTATGAGAGGGTGATTAATTGTGGGGCAGCTCTATGTTAAATCAGCCTGTGACGTATAAATGATTAGAAAACACAACCTTGTGAACTAACGTGTGTCCAGTCATGCCGTGACACAGTACAACCAAACACGACACCCTTCCTACAGGGTGTACAATAGACCCAGTGTCCTTCCCATGTAGCCACCTTCAACACCTACACAAAAACAACTGTGATTTCACAAACAAATATACAACATTACCGTAATAAACATGCTAATAATTAAATATAAAACATCACGTTGAAAACATGATATGCTTTCAAGCAGTTTAACCATCTGGAATGTTGACTGCACTTACATAAATACAACAAAAACAGGCGATGTTTGATACAGGAATGATTCGGAGGCTGCCAAACATTGGCAACTGTTGTGACAACGACTGAAGGCTTCACTGGGTGTACGTAAAAGTAGCTGCCACTACATGAATACGTGGAATGTAGAAACGGATCATGGCGCAAATACATCAACAACTAGCAACACACAAAATAACTGCAGTGTCTCAACTGAGATGAGTGGCCTTGTAAATATATATAAATTCCAATAATAAAGATGAAGGTCGAGGGTTAATTTCATTAAAAAAATGTTTTGTGTACATTTAAAAATTCCAATAACACAAATGGATTTAGAAAGGTCAATGGTCAATTTGGATTATTTAAACAAAATCTGTTCAGTAATTTTCTCGGGTACTTTTTGGTTTGCGTTAAATATAAGTGGGTGAATTATGCATTACCTTTATTGGAATTTTTATTTATTTACAAAGTCTCTTACAGTAATTCCTGCAGCAGATTTGCCAAAACAATGCTGACAGTGAAGCCACAACAGGTTGTTTATAGGTATCATTAACAGTGTTACATTGTCGTCCTAGAAATTAACCACATTACTCATGTTAGCGTCCGTGAACAAGTGTAACAATTGTTATTGGCTTTCTGAAAAACATCCCTGGGTAACAGTGTGTTAAATAACAATATTCATAATCGTTTAAATAATTCTGATGTGTGGAAAATTATTCTTTTTCCATCACTGAAGATAAGCCAATAAAATTAATTAGTTATGTACAATTTTCTTAACAATTTCAGGATATAATACACATTCATAAATCACACTCGACAAAGAAATCAACAAACTGGCACCTTTCTGTAAATAAACTGTTTAAACCAACCCAACAAATAAGCACACTGAATATTGTTAACATAAATATATTCATCTCACATGATTACATCTCAACACCGAGAAGAAATTACCTTGCACTTCTGAATTCCACAAGATTATTTAGAAATGATCAATTGCTCAAGTTGTCATTCAAGTATGCATGGTTCAACTGAATGATTAGTTTTATCATTAATGTTTACTTCCCAAATTAATGTTCATGATTTCTATGTTAATTAACATTGAACATCTTATTCTAATCTGCATCAGGCAATGGCAAAAAATAGTTTTTTCTGATTTAGCTATTTATAGCTAGACAAAATTTACTTGTTTTATTATCTGACAACTAGCATAACACTTGCACACCGTGACTATAATAACCTTACCTACAAAGATGCCCATTACAATGGTGTGATACGTGGACACAGATGTGACCAGCTGACCACACCAGTCACTCTGCGTCTCCCCCGTATACAAATGGAATGACAACAACGGCAGCGCAACAAAAGCAATGCCTTACGAAACACCAAAATCACTAAAATCCACCACCGCATTCGTGTGTTTGTAAATAATAATAATATTATAAACATAATTCATGGAACAACATATTTACAGAAAAAACTGCAGATATAAACTCATTATGCGCTGCACACGCGCTGTCCACACCCGCTACTGAAACCAATGCACCAATAACCAACGCTTATATCACATTCACTATATAACAATGGAATACAATTTACAATGGTTCACCACAGACAATAATGGTACATCGTGATACATCACCCTTATTTGGAATGAGCTGAAACACAAATCACCCTAGGCTGGTTAACATCATAACAGAAATCAAAAATACCTGTCTGAGCCTAGTGCGCTTGGAATGTGTACAATCCCCCGACACCTACTGCCGCGTACACATCTGTACACATGCAGTGTACACGTTGGTACACGATTCAACAATACAGGTCACCCCTAAAAACTGTCCTGAGACGGAGGGGTGTGGGGTACAAGTCACGTTCACGCGGACGTGACGTGACGTTTGACAATAGCAAAAGACGACCATAACACAGGCTCACCACGAAGAGTCCATCGCGTAAATTTGCTATTCGTCAACTTCCCGATCACATGACTAGTTCTGCACACGTCACATGACCAAATACTCAGAACATTGCTAGGTTTCGAAGCACACACAACTCAAGGCCGACACATATTCACGCACATTCTGGCCAAGTGACCAGTTCCTTGACAAGAACATGGTCACCATGACAACAAAACACTGCATCAGCAGGGTTCATTTGAAACAACGCTTTTCGTGTGTGATTTTGTGCTAGAACATTCCTTTGACGAAAACAAGATGGGGCAACATTCATTTGCCACATGTGATTCACACAAGACGATTAACACATTCTCCAATGCAGCAATGTACTGCTGTACCACATAACACAGCTGAAATGTTGTCCAACACAGCAATGTGTATGTACACATGTACCATGCAACATAGCTGAAATGTCCAACACAGCAATTTACACGTGTACAGCTGTATCACATAACACAGCTGGAATGTCGTCCAACACAGCAATGTGTATGTAGTATGTACACATAGCTGAAATGTCCAACACAGCAATGTATACATGCATACAGCTGTACCACATAACAGCTGGAATGTCATTCAACACAGCAAGGCACCAAACATACATTATGCTGACACCAATAATAACACGCTGTAGAATCCACAGTGGAACCGCTGAATAAACAACACATACCACACACTCAACAACACATATCACACACTCAACAACACATATCACACACTCAACAACACATCTGATAACAAGAACATGATTATGACATATTGATCGAGGAAATATACCCATAGATTCTTGTTTAAACATTTTGTGTAGCCCATTAACTTCATTACTGTTCACACTGGACACAAACAAATCAATAAACTTCATCGATAATGGAATGAAGAGGTTATCACTTGTGCAGTTCATGCCATCATAACTGCTTGACCATCACCTTTTACCAACTACAACGAGGTTCCTACCAATACCGGCTCACCTCATTGTTTTCACAAATCACATTTCATTGGAATGGTTTTTGTTACAATCAGAACACAGAGCGTCTTGATATGCAAAATAACGCCACACAAAGCATCACCTTGTTTAGTGTGGCCCCCTCTCTCGGGCAACACCCCCTAACTATGAGCCCCCCACCATCACGCACACCCTACCTGAGCAGTGCACCCGCTATGCAGTGCCTTCAACCAGTATCATTCTGAAACAAGTTTCTACCGTCTGTACTAGCCAACAAGTCCAAGAACTCTGCTACTTTATCCAGTTACAAAAATACCTTGTGTTGCTATCTAGGATCCCACGCGTTGCTGTAATTCACAGAAACTAAAGAGGACATGTCTACGTACATATGTACCGCACCCGACTGACTGGTGACCGTCGGAAATACAAAAATAACCGATTATTAATACTTGTTGTTAGGCTGCTCAACATTCAACAAAAATACGCAAGACTCACTTGTGTGAAATACGAACTGAAAGAGCACAGAACGAACGACAACAACGACGCAACTCAGGTGGTCTCTGCCTCGCTCGTGGCCGGAGAGGCCTGCTTGACCTCTTTCTTGACCGCACTGTCCACTCTATCCTTGATGACCAGGTTATCCGGTTCATCGCTGACCGTCGTCCACTCTCCCGTGCACACAACGATGGAGCCACTGCCACTGAGGTGGTTGACGGTCGGGTCAGTGGAAGGCTGTGACCAGTGGTCAGTGATGATCGGTAGGACGGCGGCACTGTCCAAGCCGGGGGATGGACTAGAGGTGAAGGACAGATCCTTGGCCCCAGGATCCTTCTGACGGCCGGAGGAGCTGGGGTAGGGCGTGTTGTGTGTGCGGATGCGGTGGTTCTTGAGTTTGTCGCCGCGTGCGAACTTCTCGCCGCACTCGGGGCAGGCGTAGGGCTTGTCGCCCGTGTGCAGGCAGATGTGACGATCGCGGTTCGCCTTCTGCGCGAACGTCTTTGCACAGAACATGCACGGACTGCGGTTGTGCTCCAGCATGCAGTGGTTCTCCATGTCCTGAAAGCTGTCGCTGACCAGCTCGCAGATGGAGCAGGTCTGTGGCCCGGGGGGGATGTCCACGTTCAGTCTGCTGCACCCCCCGCTGTTGCTGCTCGTGCTCCCCAGGGGGCTCGCCCCGCTCCCGGCATCGTCAGTCCCCCCGCCTTTCTTCTTGGGCGTCGATGCCACTGGACTGTCGACGAACCCGTCACTCGTGTCGTCCATGATGTCATGGATGTCGACAAACTGAAGTGACATGTCGACGGCTTTCTCCGGACTGCCCTTGCGTCGGTGTCTCTCCGTCGGCTTGGGCGCGGGTGTTGTGAGGGCGGGGGTAGGGGTGGGGGCGCTTGACCGACTGAGGAGACTTCGCACCGGCTGCATCTTGATCTCGAGACTGTTGTGACTCGATGTCTCAATCACCTGTCCTTGGTTGTTGTTCACTACAAACTCACTGCTGAAGCCACTGTCAGACGCCTTCGGGTATTCATCGGGCGACTCTGGTTCAACGATTTCGATATCACTACTGTTCTCTATTCCGTCCATTTCCATTTTCATCACAGCCGAAGCCGTGCTTTCCCTGTTGTTCATGGTGGTGGCGTCCACAGGTGATGTGCTTGCACTCAACGAATGCTGTTGCATGCTGGGATAGTGGTGTAATTCGCACATATGTTGACAGAGGTCGTGGTAGGAGAGAAACTGCAGACTACACACACTGCATCGGTTGGTAGCGACATGGATGGCAGTGGCGGTAGCGGCGCTGTTGGTAATCTCTCCCGTCTCGCGTTGGTCATCCTTCTGGTCCGCGGCCACAGTGTTGGCCAGTTGGTAGGAGACGGGGTCAGAGGCCAGGTGGGTCAGCTCGTGTCGTTTCAGACTGTCGAGTGTACTACTGATCTGGCGACAGATGCAACACTCGAAGATGTTCATCTCGTTGCAGTGTGCGAACAAGTGCTCGTCGTAATCCAGCGGGTTGCTAAACATCTTCGCACACGACAGACACGTGTAGCACCTGGTGTTCTCGGCGTGTACTAACATGTGCTTGATGAGCTGGATCTTCGCGGTTGTCATGAAGGAGCACTGCGTACACTGCAACTTCTTCGAAAAGAGGCGTTTTTTTGGTGGCGGGAGAACTGTAGTATTATAGGACGCCGACGCCGCTGCGTTCGCTGCAGCGTGGAATTGTGGGTGTGCCTTCACATGTTCCTCATAAGACTCGGTGCTCGAGAAGCCCTTGTTGCAGTATTCGCACACACACGCCATCGTGACGTTGTGATCGTACGAGAAGTGGGTGGCCAAGGTCTTCTTATCGACGAACCGTTTCGAGCACGTGCCACACTTAAACGCGTGCTTCGTCGCGTGGTTCGATAGATGGTCCTTGCGCGAGAACGCCTTGCTACAGATGTGACAGATGTATGGACGATGGCCGGTGTGTAGTCGTGAGTGACGCTCCAGGTTGGAGCGTGAGGTAAATGTCTTGTAACAGCACTGACAGGTAAAGACACTGTGCACGGCCTCGTTATGTTCACTCAACAACTCAAACGTGTCAAATGTGTATGAGCATGCCTTGCACTCGGGAACAGTTGGCAGCGGCTGTCCGGGACTCCAGCGCTCATTCTTAATCGGCATCCGCTTCGGGAAATGGAATGTGCCAAGAAGCGACGACGGCATCTTGTTGCCTAGCAACGCCTTCTGAATTGCCTCGTCCACTGTCTGCTTTGGACTGTCGTGCGCCGGTGGCGGCGACCGCGACAAATGTCTACTCGACATCGACATGTCGAGCGTCTCGTTCTCTTCTTCGTTGTCCGAGAGCTGGTGCTTCCTCTGGTGGTGGGCGAAGTCATCGTTGTAGTCGACGAACACACGCTCTATGGAATGGTCGGAGTACCCGAGTGGCCCACCCCCGTTCTCCTGCTTGATCTTCTTCCTGGACCACAATGCATCGCTGCTGGAATTGTTTATGCTGCTCGCCGGCGTCATCATGATCGTGGTGCCATCTGGCGGGATTGTCTCGTGCACCTTGACGACGAGCTCCTGGCCTTCGTGGTAGCCAGATATGCAAATGATGCCGTCGACCTCGACCTGACCCCCGTAGACGGAATGTTTACTACACAACTGCAGGATCGCATCTCGCAGCAGCTGGCTGATCACATGCTTCTCCTTTGTCGTCCCCATGGCAACCGCTGGTCACGTGGTCATAGTGGGCACAGGGCGACGCTCAATCCTCTGCAGAGCAACAAAAAGAGAGCAGAATGAGCGAAGACGTTGGGATGAGTCGATGTGAAGACACAACAGAGTAACAGGCAGTTTGAGGGATGCATGAGTTTCTAAGCTATACATTAGTATGTTCGGAGGCAGTGTACGTGAATTACTTCTCAGATGCTGCCCAGGTCTCCCCCTCTGCCTCTCTCCCCCGTCTCTCTCTGTGGCATTGTCTGTCTGTCTGTCTGTCTGTCTGTCTGTCTGTCTGTCTGTCTGTCTGTCTGTCTGTCTGTCTGTCTGTCTGTCTGTCTCTATCTATCTATCTATCTATCTATCTATCTATCTATCTATCTATCTATCTATCTATCTATCTATCTATCTATCTATCTATCTATCTATCTATCTATCTATCTATCTATCATATATATATATATATATATATATATATATATATATATATATATATATATATAGGCTCACACAAATTTCCTTGAACCACTGACCTCTGACCTACCATCTGACTGTGTTTATCATGAAACACACGTGTTGTTCTTTAATTTCCCAGTGACAAATTGAGTCATCCCCTAGATGGCGCTACATATCAGACTTCTGTTATGGAGCTAACCACCCCAGTCTGTTGCTCCAGTGGGCGGAGCTTGTATTAATAATGCATCTCTATAATACTAATTCCCATTTGCTGGATCAATCGCTTGTATAAATACAATGATATAAAAACAGCTTTAAACTATCAATACAGGTTGTAGAGTGCAATAAAAAATGTATAAATTTCACATATACATGTATATATATATATATATATATATATATATATATATATATATATATAAACTTAATGATGGTAAGATAGTATTACTAACTATTCGGATGGTGTCATTGTGATAAAACATAAATAATTAAATTATTTAAAGAAAATTTGCTAAAGAGATACATCTATTTATAGATTTTCTAAAAACCTATCAGTGTTCTGCCAAGCACCTAGGAGGTAGCACTACATAGGGGTGTGGGAGGTGGACATAACAGTATATCGCAGGGCAAACAACAGTGGTGCCACCTATCACATAATTCACCCTTAAATTATAACTCAATCACATCCGTTGTTTATACAGTGCTAGAGAAAATAATATAATAATTAACAACGAGAAATGACACGTATACTGAGAAAAACAAATGTTGAGTCAGTATTTTAAGTAGGCATTCTTATTTAGGATAAGTATGGAATCAAAATCACCAGAACTGGTTTGTCAGGAATCTACAGTGAGGGTGTGTGAGCAGGTTTATGGAGGAGACAAGACAACCTAACTTACACCAGGTACGAGATGTTGACAATTTACCTGAGAAACAACCCCGTTGGCCACTGGTTCCCTCTGCCCCCCATCAATCACCCCGGACCTGAACTATACTTGAGCCAAGTGGTCAGTGTTGACCACACTCCTATTGTCCAGTACCGGGCACAATTTTGCGTCTCCACATAAGACGTATTTGATTTGTGGCCACTTCATCTTGGTCCTTCTAAGTTTAGTTTCAATCTGGATACCTCTTGTCACCACATTTACTTTCCCTATCTCTCAGCTTTAGTTTTTCGATATCCAAGTTAGCTTTATTTACCTCATTCTGTTTATATAAAAAAAATTTCTCTCGTCCATGCTTACTTTCTTTTCTACCTGCTTAATTTATTTGCCCTGGACATTTTCTTTCTTTCAGGATTTCATTATTCGCACGCAGTAAGTTTGTGTACTCCTGACATAACTTTTCTCTCCAGAACCAGTAGCCAATTGTTGTGGGAATACCGAATTTTTATAATCCATTATTACAATAAACATGAGACTACATGTTATCTGATTTAAACAGAATCGCTGGCACGAAACACACACCACGAGAAGTTGAAGCAATCGTTCCAGCACGACCAGTCAGTGAGCTGGCTGGTAATATCACATAAGCCATTGTGTGGGACTTGCAAAGTGGTCACCAGCCTAAAGCTTAGCCTCAGAAGTAAAGTCTTGTGTTCGCCTAATCCTGCCCGGTGCACAATGCAGCAGAGAATGTGCCAGTGTGCCACTATTGCCACTCAGCACGCAGCGGTACATGTACGCGTGCACGCATGCGAGTAAGTTAGCGCGTAATCCCGGACAGAGCTCCACGCAGGACAATCACAGCTCGGTGCTTACGCGGGACGTTTGTGGCTTGTGTAACTAGTACGTGGGCATCACACATGCAGCACAGGACAGTAGTACACACGCAGCACTGCTGGCAGTACATGCTGTATAAGACAGTACACTCAGTACTGCTGGCAGTACATTTTGTACAGGATAGTACACGCTCAGTACACTTTGTACGGGACATGCACAAATAGTACACACTCAGTACTCTGTGTACATGATAATATACACTCATCACACTTTGTACTGAATAGTACACACTCAGCACTGGTAGAAGTACACTTTGATCAGGACAGTACACTTTCAACATTGCTTGCACTACATTCTGTACACACTCGGCACTTCTGCTAGTACACTTTGTACAGGACAGTACACACTCAGCACTGCTGCCAGCACAGTGTGGATAGTATAGAATACACCTACAATATACTGCACCAAAAGTACAGTACATTGTACCATACAGTACTGTAGCCAGTACAGCAGTGTGCACATACAACTTACTGTGAGTTGTATACAGAAGGCACGGCGAAACAGGACATGTACAAAACAGTTCAACACAGCAGACAGTGGGTGGGAAAACTCACCCATACAGTATATCATGGACAACACAATACATGCAAACGCATGTGTATGTGCAAGCACACAAACACATACACACAACTCACACATGGCCACACACGCATAGGCACACACGCACATATGCACGCATGCACACACACACAAACCAATCACGGAGTTACACTGACCATAAAAGATCTTTTTGATTAGTTCAACACAGATCACCAGGATCAACATTATCAGTACAGATCACCAAGATCTACAAGATTAAAACTGATCAAAAAATCTTCCCGAGTGAGATCCATATAGGGAGGTCTAACGGCCTGACACAAAAGAAGACAATCAGACTGGAACTATTTCCCGTGGCTGGTTATTCCCACCCTCAGACCCACTCTAGCGGCACAGCATACTTCCTAATTAGCCGTTATTTAATGAAGACTGATAAGTACGCTGCCAGTCTGGCCCAGGTAAACAACATTGACTTTACCTACATAAAGGTGGCCAGCGCGGTCACGCCCGAACGAGTCCTCCATGCCCATTATAGCGCGAGCATTGAAAGCCTCCTTGAAGATCCTGCATTGACCCTAGGCTTCCCACACGCCGAAGAATGGCCCGATATGGCTACACTCACCACAATCACAATCGCGCCCTATATGACGGCTGAATCACGCCCGGTGATAAACAGCCTTGTAGTACTGGCTGTGTGCAGTCATCCGTAACATGTGGGTGAGGGCATGCAGGGCCAGCCCGGGGCTACAACATCGGTGGCGTCACTAGCCCGTATCTCGACGTGGCGGCGTACTGGGAAAGCTGGCACCCAAACCCATCCATCCGTCTGTCTGCCCGTCCGTGTGTCGGACTCACCTGTCTCGTTCTCTTGGCAGGGGAGAACACTGACGCGTGGGACCAGCTGGTGTCCAGCTTGAAATAATTACCTTGATTAAAAATTGCCTGCTTGAGCTACTGCCATTCGACGGCGCATTACCGCGTTGAGAGCGCGCGCATAAGACACATAAGACATCTTCCCTGGCCGTGCCGCCAGCGGTGTGGTGCCGAGTCGATATTGGTATGAGAAACAATTAGTGGGTGCACTAGACAGTCAGACTCGAGTCGCTCCAGTGCTCCCGCACTCAGTGTCCCCTTCTTAATAATTCATCGCAACTACACCTGGTGCATTCACATGTAATTAATGTGTCACACAAGGACGCACCCACTCGAGGGCTCTGGTCTCCCTGCTCAGTCTCTGTTCACAGTCTCTCCACACACCCACTCGAGGGCTCCAGTGTCCCTGCTCAGTCTCTCCTCACACCCACTCAAGGGCTCAAGTCTCCTTGCTCAGTCTCTGCTCATACCCACTCAAGGGCCCAAGTCTCCTTGCTCAGTCTCTGCTCATACCCACTCAAGGGCTCAAGTCTCCTTGCTCAGTCTCTGCTCATACCCACTCAAGGGCTCAAGTCTCCTTGCTCAGTCTCCACTCAGTCTCTGCTCATACCCACTCAAGGGCCCAAGTCTCATTGCTCACTCTCTGCTCTCGGTCTCACACTGACTCGAGGGCTCCAGTCTCCCTGTTCAGTCTCTGCTCAGTCTCTGCTCTCAGCCTCTCCTCACACCAACTAGAGGGCTCCTGTCTCACTGCAGAGTCTCTGCTCACAGTCTCTGCTCATTCCTACTCAAGAGCTCCAGGCTCCCTGCTCACTGTCTCTCATTACTCAAGGCCCCAAATCTCCCTGATCAGCTTGTTGCCTTCAAACAATTTAACCTCCAGTCTCTTGTGTTCACATCACACAAGTCTCTATGCACAACTCTCCTGTCTTCATCCTACAGTCTCTGGCTGTGATCACATCACACAAGTCTCTATGCACAACTCTCCTGTCTTCATCCTACAGTCTCTGGCTGTGATCACAAGACACAAGTCTCTCCACTCACAAATCGTTCCCAGCTTCAGATATCACTCTGCCTTGTGGATTGTTCACTCAGTCATATGGATCCTTCACTCAGCCTTGTGGATTCTTCACTCAGCCTTGTGGATCCTTCACTCAGCCTTGTGGATCCTTCACTCAGCCTTGCGGATCCTTCACTCAGCCTTGTGGATCCTTCACTCAGCCTTGTGGATTCTTCACTCAGCCTTGTGGATCCTTCACTCAGCCTTGTGGATCCTTCACTCAGCCTTGTGGATCCTTCACTCAGCCTTGTGGATCCTTCACTCAGCCTTGTGGATCCTTCACTCAGCCCTGTGGATCCTTCACTCAGCCTTGTGGATCTTTCACTCAGCCTTGTGGATCATTCACTCAGCCTTGTGGATCCTTCACTCAGCCTTGTGGATCTTTCACTCAGCCTTGTGGATCATTCACTCAGCCTTGTGGATCCTTCACTCAGCCTTGTGGATCCTTCACTCAGCCTTGTGGATCCTTCACTCAGCCTTGTGGATCCTTCACTCAGCCTTGTGGATCCTTCACTCAGCCTTGTGGATCCTTCACTCAGCCTTGTGGATCCTTCACTCAGCCTTGTGGATCCTTCACTCAGCCTTGTGGATCCTTCACTCAGCCTTGTGGATCCTTCACTCAGCCTTGTGGATCCTTCACTCAGCCTTGTGGATCCTTCACTCAGCCTTGTGGATCCTTCACTCAGCCTTGTGGATCCTTCACTCAGCCTTGTGGATCCTTCACTCAGCCTTGTGGATCCTTCACTCAGCCTTGTGGATCCTTCACTCAGCCTTGTGGATCCTTCACTCAGCCTTGTGGATCCTTCACTCAGCCTTGTGAATCCTTCACTCAGCCTTGTGGATCCTTCACTCAGCCTTGTGGATCCTTCACTCAGCCTTGTGAATCCTTCACTCAGCCTTGTGGATGCTTCACTCAGCCTCGTGGATCCTTCACTCAGCCTTGTGAATCCTACACTCAGCCTTGTGGATCATTCATTCAGTCATGTGGATCATTCACTCAGTCATACGGAGCCCTCACCCATTCATGTGGATCCTTTACTCAGCCATGTAGATCTGTCACTCAGCCTTGTGGTTCTTTCATTCAACGACATGGATCATTCACTTACTTATATGATCCTTCATTCAGTCATGTGGATCTAACACTCAGCCATGCGGATCCTTCACAATAAGGTATAAGTATCATTCAGCAGACAACACTGATCTTTCAGCACGTAGAGATCATGACCACAAATGACAGTTCTGACATATGTACCCAGATGGCTGTCTGGACCTCAGCAAAGACATTCTTCAAATAAGTCATTTTGTAAGTAAATATGCCACGATAGAGGAAACTCGAGGTCTCCCGGAGGATGTAAGGTGTGAGAGATCGTTGAGACACCCAAGGATTCAGTCGGGTTATTCTTGTAAATGCCGCGACACAATTAGAATTAATGCTAGTTATGTTACTGATATGTTCAAATCTACATTGCTGATTCGAACAGATATGTCTTTGAGCATTATTAAAAGTTGTAACATACACGCTAACATATATGTAATACTAGTTTAATAATTGAATATATAAATCATTTAAACTATTGTAATTAATTAATTAAATCACATATCATACAACTTGGACATCCAAAACACTGACAGGTTTCAGGAAATATTAAGTCTTTGTACAAATAATTATACTAATTAGTCAAATAATGTTATTTGTTTGAAATGCCTAGAACATTTACTACTAACCATTTTACTTAGCAAAACATGTTTTGTTACAGATTTATTTACGTATTTTCATATTAACACTACAACTTATATTTATAGCCTTAACAATGTTTTTACAGTTATATTTATAGCAGCCACCAGTCCACGGTGTGGGAATTGGTGCTTTAAGAATACATTATTATTATTACAATTAAGAGGCTTCTGCAGCCGGCCTCGACGTCGCTGGGGAGAAGAAAGATGGACTTCTGCAGCCACGCGACAGACACACTCATCACGAGATGGAATGAACTGGTCTCATCCGCGACCAGCATCACTCGTCACAAGGACAGAGCCATGATACCTGGGAACACCTGACCCACCTGTTCCCACCTGTCGCTGCGGAGGCTGCAGCCACGTCCCTCCCACCTGTCATCACCCACACCACACACAGGTGGACGGACACCAGTCTACTGCATTAACCCCTTGCACCTCACAGGTGGACAGTCTACTGCATTAACCCATCACACCCCACAGGTGGACACCAGAGGTTACTGCATTAACCCCTTGCACCTCACAGGTTGACAGTCTACTGCATTAACCCCTCACACCCCACAGGTAGACACCAGAGGATACTGCAGTAACCTCTTGCACCTCACAGGTGGACAGTCTACTGCATTAACCCCTCACACACCACAATTGGACACTTGAGTCTACTGCATTGGACCTTAGAGTCTACTGCATTAACCCCTTGCACCCGCAGGTGGACACCAGTCTACTACATTAACCCCTCATAACCGATAGGTGGACACCAGAATCTACTGCATTATCCACTTGCACCCTACTGGTGGATACCACAGTATACTGCATTAACACCTCACACCCCACAGGTGGACACCACAGAAACTATTGCATTAACCCCTCACACCCCATAGGTGAACACCAGTCTATTGCATTAACTCTTTACACCTCAGAGTATTTATATATATATATATATATATATATATATATATATATACCGTATATATTTATAAACATGATCCAAATCCCCAGCACATGCAACTGAATCACCAAGTATGTCAACAACCTTTGCAGGGTGTGCTTAATTTAAAGATGACTTAATTCTACGCAAGATATGTTTTAATATATTAACTAATTTTTTTTATTAAACCTGCGAAACATGATACATTCGATCCGGGTGTGTTTCGATGGAATGCTATGAATAACTACAAACTTTTTATCGGCTGATATTTTCAAACAACGTCCATTCTAACACAAGTCAGATCCATATTACAAATATCTAGTGCATAGTAGACACATAATCCAGAGCCACAAGTTACATAAGTATCCTGACAATGACGCTACATCCAGGCTTTGTCAATGCTAAAAGACAGACATGGATGGGTGGGGAGGTTGGAATCCAGACATCTCCGGGTAGCGGAGGAACAAAGGGTTAAAGTACATCACCAGCTGGTTCACCCGCTAATGAATTTGTTTCTTTTATATCCACATGCGAAGTGTGAGAATTGCTTCATTAAGTAATGTGAGCAGTCAGTTCACTAACATAAAGCGTATTTGTTTTTTTAATTGTCACAAGAAATTACTTTGGCTGATTGACCTTACGACTTGGACAGCTGAAAGTCAACCGGGCGGCCGACATATACACCCAGCCCACAGTACTTCTACAGTCATCAAGTGTCACACGCCACAAGATTCTATCACATCCATGCGATAGTGCGGATGCTTCATCTGCCCGACTACCACACTCCGAGAAAATGTCGATGAAGGACTAGTAGCACCATCTGGTGAAAAGTGTGGATGACGCCCAAGAATTTTTTTATTTTGTTTTAACCTTTGGTTGGCCTTAGTGTTAGCAAAATGAATTTCGAAAGCAACGGGAAAAAATCAAAACGCATATGTACTTTTGTGAGATGTCAATGAAAACAATTATTTTTGTAAACACAAGTATTAATATGAAAGGTTAATACATTGGGTCTGATAATACAGACAGTGTTTGTAATGTTCCCAATTGGAAATTTATGATGCCTACTATTAACCCTTGATGATTTGAAATCATAGTTTACGTTACTACTACTTAACTGACACTGCTAAATACAACCAATCCGTCAGGTTCTTGTAAGGTTTATAAATTAACAAGACAATAATTAACAAGATCTTGTTACATTTAGTAAAAACATCTAGGGTTGTACTACTAATACTACCGGTATTTATATTTAAGAATGGCCAGTCCTAATCAAAATAGCTGACTCTCACAGTACTTGAGTCATGGTGAGGAAAATACATCACTTATTTATGTTTCAGACTGGTCAGTCATAACAAAGGTAGCTGACCCTCAAAGTACTTGAGACATGATAAGGAAAATGCATCATTTATTTGTGACTCTGAAGAAATCAATGAACAAGGAAGAGACATTAATCTTTGTTGTTGATGAGAGTCTAGAGCTGTCAAAATATCATTCCAAGACATGTTTCAAACCTGTCTGAATTTGGGGTTTTGCTAAAATATTATCCAAACAATACTCAACAAATGTTTAAAAAAATCCTATCCACCCATCCTGATTGGCTAAAGTATAGGCATGTTTAACAGAAACAACAATAATTTGTATTATTCACGTAGACCTATACAAGTCCTGTAGTATATTAAAAGCTAACTGTAACATTTTCTTTAATGTCCATACATGTTAAAGACATAATTAAAAAAAAATTCATGTGAATACTCAATTAATGTTAACCTGTTAGCACGGTTACACAAGTTCAGCCATAATAGTAAAATTATATTCAGATAAATTACTACAAATTCAATTTCAAACAAATACACCTGAGGTGTGAGTATACACAACAATCCACTCTGGTTTATGATAATATTTTTATAGATAATTAGATTTTGTACTTTTATAATATCTGAATCTGAATGGTATATTGTAAGGAGCCAATATGAAGCATAAACTATATTTAAATAATATCGTAACACAGCTGCTGTGTAATATATCAAGAATAATTCACAGACGGGGGAGATGTGATTATGTGAAATGGTTATGTTGTCCATAAAACATTTATCATTCATAGGTAACATTACGCTCAGTAATTCTAAACACACTATTTCTATACTTGGTGAAATTCGGGGTTCACCAGTCGTCAATAGTTCCTAGTAACCTTCATATTGCCTTGATGGTTGTCAGTTGCAATGAAATATTTACAAACCATGACGGGAAGATCATGAAACCATTGAATGTGGTTGTGGTGAGTTAAATGCTTGATGCATGTGTATAAATCCCGTATCATGGTGTTGAAATGTGTAGGAAAACAAGCCACAAATGTCAGATTACAAGATTCAACAACATCTAGCAACAGCAGAAAGTTGAAACCACACACGACAAATGGACACGGTTGCCTTTGGCTTAGAAAACATCCAACATCTCTAATCTGCACATAAACTGCCATTCAGAACCCTGTCATTAAAAATACATGTACCATTATTTACCGTTAGCATAAATCTTTTGCACTAATATGATAATATAGTGCATTAATTTATAGTTATCTGACTAAGATAATCATTTTCAGACATATCAGTATATATTTTTGTTAAAGTATGGACAAGTCCTACAGTAAGACTATATATGTTGATTGAGTTCAAAAGAAAAGTATTTTTAAATCCTAACTGTTATGGCTGAAATTGTAATTACTCTCATACGCAGACAATTCATAACTCAACATATGATTGATCATTTATCAAATATGTTGTCCTCCTGTAAGACTGTGAAATGATACTGTGGCTATCATGAAGAAACCAACCTTGAAAATTTAAATGATATTGAGATGTATGTACATAGATTAGAATATATATATATATATATATATATATATATATATATAACTATCTATGGGAGGTTATTTTGCATATGTGAGAGAAGTGGGGTAACATTTTCATGCACCCTGGCAATTAATTCAAGACAGGATCTGTAAGTTTGGGGGTAGTCTATACAGAAAAAAATCCACATCAAAGCATGAGACTGACGACAGAAAACAGATAAGTTAGTGTGAAGATCTTTGCACGGTGTCTTTTCAGCTCCTTGCTTATGAAGGCACGTGAAATGATGGATAAGTCATACATCATTCAGTTTAAATTCTCAGTAAAACAGCTGAACAGTCTCTGTGTACTGTGTATAGATTTCACACCCATTTAAAAAAGTCCCTTCATGTTTTGAAAGCAAACTAAGGGGTGGGCCTTTCCAGGCTGTGTTTGTATGTTTACTGAATATGTCAAAGGCTGGGAAGAAATGTTACACCAAGCCGCATGACAGCACTACATTATGTAACGGCCTTCTCAAGTAACTTTCAAGCAACGTTACAACTTGACTTGTGTGCATTTGGTCTCAGTGCTGAGATAAATGCCCGATAACATTATGTTTTAACTGGGCTACTGCCACATGGTTAACTCATGGCATTATGCTGACGCTTAAAAAAGTATGCATCACTAAAGAGAATTGAGCATTTTCCACAGGAACTCTGTGATGAATGGTGCTGAGAGATGGAGGGGGTTGGAACAGTAGCACTGGGTCCTGCTAACAAGAGAGTCAAAAACAGACAAAGTAGCTCAAAAGTCCGATGAGCACAGATTTAGCAACATATTTTTTCCACCCATCTTTTGGACCGGCAAAAATCGTTTTGGGCAGACCAGTACAAATATGGATGGGCGACATTGGACGTGTTGGGAACTTGAGTAACATAAAGCCTTTGTAAATATTAGTCACTCTATGTAATGTTTGGGCTTGATTGTGTGCACAAACATATGTGGTACCTACTGGGGCATTTTGGACTCGGGGGAGGGGGAATATGATCATGCATAAAGTCCAGACATTATGTGTGCCTCATTAAAGAACAGTTGTAAATATTAATCTTGATATTACAACTTCAGCAACAGAACAGGCAACCTGGTTATGATGACCAGCTGCTCTCAGTTGACCAGTTCATTGACCGTAACTCCGTAAGATGACCAAAAGGAGGAAGCGAAGGGCAAGAAGTAGGAGGAAGGTGACGACTTCTGCCACTCTACCAAGGTGTCTTTAAGTGCGTCCTTGGGTCAACCAACCACAAAGCCTCTCTATTCACGCGTTATCTCATCTCTTATCTACAGGTAGGGAGGGAGCTGTTTTTCCTGCCCTCTATCTAATGACAGGCTCAAGGAACCGGGGCATGACGTCACGCTCTGGTTGTCACAACTGACCTGGAAAACAGCCCCGCTGGGGGTATTTCCCCCAGTTAGACCTGTGTAGGGATAACATACTGATTACACTAAAAGTAAAACACTGACAAATCTTAGAACAGTACACCTTTCACATGACACTCAAATCATGTTAAGGTTTTGCTAAAGACATAAGTGTCCTTATTATAATATTTTCTTAATAAAACATGGAAATATATCTCTGGGGAGTGTGGCAAAACAGAGTCAGACTCTGCTAATACCCTGAGGTACTTTTGAAACATGCTACAACTTTTATATAAACTGTACATTTGTTGGTAGTTTGGTACTATGTTAAATCTTTGTAGTTCTTTGGCCACTGGTGCTTATGGTATCACCAACATTGCAAGCTATGCCCGATGGTCAGCAATAGTGGGTCAGTGGAGTATAATGGCGTTTTTGGCAATGTTTGTTACATGTATTCACTGCTCCATACACCTCTACACCCCTACCCCAGTAACCACACCCACAGTGCCCTGTGGTTCTGCTCTGCCAGGGTCTATGCGATACTCCCAGGTACCATCCACATTTACAAGTAAAATCGCAGTTCCCTGCCACAGGCCTGAATATTAACTATACGTCACTACACGGCTGACTCATATTGCATGATTAAATGTAAATAATATTTTAAATTATGCAAATACACTGAATTTTTAATCATAGAACCACATACTTCTTATTTGAAGTTTATTTAATTACCAGGGATGTTATCAACATGGCAACTATTCGCATCTTTCAAATTTTACTTTACATGTAATTGTGTGCAAGTAAGGTACGGATTTGTGACGTGTTTTGTTGTGTACATGCAAAATTGTTTGTGTTTATGCATGTATGTGTATATATATGTGTGCATATGTGTGTATATGTGTGCATGTGTGTGTGTGTGTGTGAGCGCGCATGTGCGCGCGTGCATGCGTGCGTGTGCATGCATTCATGTGCATGTCCATGTGTGAATGTGGAAGCATGTGTGTGTGTGTGTGTGTGTGTGTGTGTGTGTGTGTGTGTGTGTGTGTGTGCGATTGCATGCATTTGCATGCGTGCGTGTGTGCATGGGTGTGTTTGTCCATATAATATGATTACAAGTGTGTATGCAAGTGTGTATGTTTTCACTGCTTTTTGATGTATCACCAACTGGTAGGTGAGTACCTTATGGATGTGATCAAATACAGAAAGAAGCACATGAACCCAGGCACTTGGGAAGAGATGCAGACAGACTGCCCCAAAGTCAGCACATCAATATTATAGACTCTAAATCATCCTCAGCTAAACTTAAAGTGATCTATTTATATAGGTGCAAGAAAACACCTAACAAGGCCTCAACTGTTAGTTTCCATTGACAACTATTTAGTTAACTTCACTTTAAGCAACTTCTGTTAGTAATTATGCTAGAGTAAAACTGCAATACTGTGAAATTATAAATTATGATAGTTTATTTCAATAATGTTTCAAGTACATATCAATAATCCAATTCGTACACGTGTGTTTTCACATAACAGACCTACTTTTATGTGTATATATGTAGTCTGCAATGTTCATTAATCAGACGTAATCATAATTAGGTGAAAGAAATCAGGAATACAGGCGTCACCAGAGAACATACTTTGGTGACATCAGCTGTAAAATACAGAAGGCTTGAAGACAGCTTGGTGAATTAAACATGCATAATGCATAAAGTGGACAGCATCCTGTGGGAAGGCGTGTGCACAGGTATGCAAGGTGCGCGTGGCCTGGGGGAGGGTGATTAAACAGGCAGACAGACTGAGACAACGACACACACAACAATGGCCTGGGGCAGGAGGCGCCTGGGGTCAATCAGACACACATGGCTGGGGGTGGGGTGGGGGGAGGGGATACACAGTGTCACAGGTACAGGGGGCACAGTACACCCGGTGTAACCTGTATGTGTGTGGAGGGGGTGGCAATATACACTCAATGTCACAACTATATAGAGACAGTACATCCAGTGTACAGAGATTTGTCACATTATACTAATATCACATGTACAGAGGCAACAGACTAACAGGACACTAAAACTTTTACATATATGCAGTACAGTAGTGACAGTTCATCAAAAGTTAAATGTTCAAAAATCACTATATACCCAATGTCACCAGAGCAGTCTGTGGTCACACTGTCACAGTACACCAATGTCACATGTACAGTACTCACAGTAAACCAGTGTCATGTACAGTAGTCATAGTACACAAAATGTCACATACGCATCTACATTAGTCAGTATACCCAATATCATGTGTACAATAGTCACATTACACACAATATATTTCACCCATGTGAAAAGTACAGGGGCCTGCAATCACACTCAATGTTACCCAGAAGGGGAAGGGCACGTTACACACAATGTTACTTACATGGGAGGCTTGTGACACACAGTGTTGTAAACTCACACAGAGGACACATAACATACAATGTTGTAAACCCATATGGAGGGCATGTTCCATGTAAACCCATATGGAGGGCATGTTACACACAATGTTGTAAGCCAATATGGTTATATGGGGGCATATTATACCTAATGTTACATTTACGTGGGGCCACTCTGGTGAAACAGTAGTTTTTATTCATAATAAGAAACTACCCTGTACATGATCATCTCTGTGTGATAAATTACCATTTGATATTTCAAATCAATCCACATACATACATATATATATATATATATATATATATAT
This sequence comes from Ridgeia piscesae, assembly GCA_025642075.2. Lineage (NCBI taxonomy): Eukaryota > Metazoa > Annelida > Polychaeta > Sabellida > Siboglinidae > Ridgeia > Ridgeia piscesae. The sequence continues at coordinate 233,769 of JAODUO010001155.1, read as the reverse complement.
ATATATATATATACATATATTATATACATATATACATGTAGTATATATTATAATTATATACTATATATATATATATACATATACATATATATATATATATATATATATATATATATATATATATATATATATATATATATATATATATATATATATGCAGGTTGTTTTGTAAACTTGTACCATAATAACCCAGACACTGACAGAAAACCAGCATAACTTGGTGATAAAACATTTTGATAAAATAATAAACTGGAGCTGTGTAACTGGAAAAAATGTTGGTCTTTAATTCCCTCAGACAATCACTTCATGTCCCCAGAATGTCAGGCTTGCTTTCTTGTAATACAAACTATTAAATTATTTGTTACAAAATTTGGTCCAAAAAGGCAGTTCATATATAAACGACCTGGATAAATTAAAGCTATTTGCACACTCACAAGATTTTTATTAAATTATCAAATTAAATGTCTTGGATGATATTATCTAAAGAAACCAAACCGATATGTGTGCTTAGTAATTACCAATAAATTACATATATCACGCAGTAGAAATATGAACATAGACGAACTTAAAATATTTCTTATGTCATTATACATTTCTGAATAACTCTTTCAGGAGTTTTAAGTTTAAAAATTATTCATAATTAAAATGATATATTGCGGTATACATAACGATGTTACTATTTATAATACATAGTAATAACTCATTTAATATAAATACATAATCAGATTGCATATCAGTACAGATACTATCTGTTAAATTATATAATTGGTTGGTTCTTCTTTAATGGATGTTTAAGTATAAACGTGATGACAAAACAGTGTGGTGTCTGTGCAATGTTCTGCCGAATGAAAACTGAAGGTGTTGCGATATGAATGATGCAGCCATGTCACAGGAAGCTCATCTGCATAAAAATACCACAGAACATGTTATCAGACCATGAGAAGAAGTTGCATGAATAGCTCATCGGAACTACAATAGGAATGGAATGCTATGTCTATGCTTACTGTTGCAGAATGCTGTCCCTCTGGCTCTGGTCAATATATCCCATTTATTATTGGGGCAGAAGACCCCTACGCCTACGGTCTAATGGGCTTACACGCAGGCGTCGTTAAACGTACAGCACTGCGGTAAACAACTAAAACGTACGGTGCCCAACGTGCACCCCAAATGGGTACATCTGTGCTCATAATTAGAGGAGTATGACATATTATGTTGCAATATATGGTAAAGCAATTATAATCCATCGTTCCCGACAGACAAATATTTCATTTGAAGGGCCTCTTGACATACCACAATTATCCAGATGTTATGTCAAAAATAATTCCACGCTGCATAAAACCAATTCGTGTGTGCTCAGATTTCAAGCAGGGTTCACGAGCCGCAGGTTTGTTTATTGTGAAACCGTATGTCAAATTTCCCTAGAAACGAAGCCATTGGGAAAAGTATAAATGACCACGAAACGGGTTCATGAACACGACGAAGCCACTCCAGCAGCTCGCTTACCTGAACTGACACCTGTCATTTTGGACACTTCTCAAATCGCCGGGAACCGCTAGCTTTTCCCTCGCCCCGACTTCCTAGGAAAGTATGTGGTCCTTCCTGTCGAAATATCATGTTTGTACGATCAAGGCCGGTGAATAAATGCCGTTTCAGTTCCCGAAACGACGCCCTTCCGACCAGGTAAACAAAACAACGCAGTACAAGCCCAGTCAAGCCGCGGATAAAAGTCCAGGGATAAGGGCGAGGGCTAAGCCTTTGCGTTGTAGGGAGAAATACGTAAGCTTTGAGACTATGCCAGCTTTGTCTAACTATAACAATAATAAATAATGCTAATATTATTAGTATTAATTTTCGTGTAACTGAATTGATATGTTCAAATAAAACATTACATTTATGTTTTAACTGTTTAGTTTTGCACTCAATTTTAACCAATGGGACCTAGCCTTATGATAAGGGCGTAGCCATTTTGGGAATTTCCGGAAATGTACATTTGCGCTCCTCTAAAATAATAATTCATCGTGGAAACGGCAATGCAATTAGCTACAAATGGGACAGTAGCATTATAATCAATTTTGATGCCCTGTGATTTTTTTAAACCTTGCCTTTTTTGAAATCATACTCCAGAATGCGTTCGTAAATGTTTGATAGCTTGAATTATTTAGATTTTAGTGAGTTTGATGATATATCAAGTAGGCAATTCGTTTGCATAATTAAGTGGTCTCTCAGGTTCAGTTATATTTCACGTTTTTTCGACGGGGACGTGTTCCTTTTTTCGTGTGAAATCACAAACGTTTCTTATTCTGTTTAGCCGACCTCCCTGACTTACGCCTGCGTGATTTCGGCGAATTCAATTTCTGCAGCCGTTACACGTTAGGTGTCACCACAGAACGAATTAATGCTTATCAGTAAAACCATTCACTGTTAATATTCGGTAAACTGAGTACCACTCTCAGTGTAATTTATTCAGTTTACCTTAATGTTGTGAAATATAAGTACTGATTCGCCAAATTGGCTTCATTTAATTGCAACAAGTGAAATTTATTAAAATCGCGGTACTGTAAATCATATGTGGCGCCACCTGGTGCACAATATAATACCACCTACTCGACGTACGTCATATACTGTACATCATGTATTTTATTTTGCCCCCTGTTGTGATGGATGGATGGATGGATGGATGGATGGATGGATGGTGGTGGGTGGGTGGGTGGGTGGGTGGGAGGGTGGATGGATGGATGGATGGATGGATGGATGGATGGATGGATGGATGGATGGATGGATGGATGGATGGATGGATGGATGGATGGATGGATGGATGGATGGATGGATGGATGGATGGATGGATGGATGGATGGATAGATGGATAGATGGATAGATGGATAGATGGATAGATGGATGGAGCGGTTTTGGAGGTGGCTGAACATATTAGGGAAGGAAATGCATTTTAACGGATGTTTGTTGTGTGTGAGAAACCAGGCCTTTCCCCGAATACCATAATTTATATATACGTGCGGGAACTAAAACCCGAACTTGTCTGTGTTGAGCGCGTGAAGTCAGAAGACAGAGCAGTCTGCCCAGAAAACAAACTGCACGTGGTGTCAAATGACAACCCGCTGTTGTAGACCCAACTTCGACCGGGCCTTGATTCGACTCCAAAAACGTTTTGAAATATGCACCACATCAACGGTATTAGAGATGTTGGACATTGATATACTTTGAAACACTTTGTTCTGTTTTTGTCAATGCAGTAAATCCAATAGCCTTAAATTGGTAAAAACATATGCCATTCTGACCTATCAATTATGCGTTGAATATGTATATGAATATTATCGTCCCATCGTGGACGCGTCATTGTATGTAATAACATGTAGTTTAGTTGTGCTCAATCAACTGACTACTAGCAAAGCCCGGCCACACGTGAGCTATCAGCTGAGCCAACAGGCACAAGTGAACTGTCAGCTGAGCCAACAAGCACACGAGCTATCAGCTGAGCCAACAAGCACACGTGCATGTTGGCTCAGCTGATAGCTCACGTCGCGTTTCAGCGCACTCGGTGAGAAAGATGCAGAGCTAACCGCTTCATATCAAATAACTTATCCATCACGTAGTCTGGTTGCCTAGCAAATTACAATAAAAGTGTAAGAAAAACACGTGGAATACTCAGATATTCCAACGAATGTTTTCTTAAAATGCACGGAAAATCCGGCAACATTTGAACCAGCTTGTCTTCTAACAGCATATCATTCACTATGTCATGTGTAATCGCCATTTCTGAAATGCCGAAAACGCTACGGAGTTTTATTGGCCAGTTTATTTTTGCCGCTGAGCACATAGCTCACGGTCAGCGCACACAGTGAGACTTTCGTCTAGCGAGGCGGAAAATATTAAACACGATATCTATTTTGCTCACCGCCTCGCGTGGTACTTTTTTCATGAAAAGCGCAGCGCACCCGCGACCTATCAGCTCAGCAAACAAGCCCGCTGATAGCTCTTGTGTGCACTGGGCTTTAGACTATGGGTGGCAAACATACTTGTCGTCCCTGGCCGAATTTTTAACTGCACATGACAGCGGGCCCAGATTCGTAGTCGAATCACGGCCCAGCGGAATCTGGCCTGGTGTGTGCGTAAATGGCGCTGCTGCGCATCGACGGAGACGCAATTTGTGATGACGTCATTTGTGAAATTGTTCTTTTTTTAATACTGTACACACTATTGTTGCGTCCACATGCTTCGGAAATAATGGTGTTGCAGAAATAAAAACTTTATTGGTCTATCTTTCGACTCCGTACAAACTTGACTAATTTATAGTATGATTCTGTTGTCACGTGACGTTACCTATGCCTACCTGACAACCTCGATATCAAAGTGGTTTCTTGTCGCTTATTTGTACAAAACAGAAGACAGGAAGAGTTGACTTCTTTGACGGAAACAGACCAAACGTTGGATACATTCAATGAAGGTAAAGACTCAAATGAAGGCCACTTTTTAAAACTGAATTGTGTGCAGCCCTCAAATAAGCTTTAATTAGCCTTAGGACTTCCCACAACCGCCACCCACTTCACTCCTTGTCCTTGACAGACCTGTAAAATTGTTAAATCTTACACCGTCACTTTGACGATTTCAGCCATGCTTCAGTCATTGCATGAAGATTATTCTTACACAGACGTATCCATCGTATCTGTTGTCAGATACTCAGCCGGGGCAACGTGCAGTAAATGAATTTGTTTGAAAGTTGTTTTGCGACATGCGATCTCATTGCTCTCTCCAGACAGTATTTTATCAGTTTTATATAGGTATAGGCAAAACGACCATTTTGTTATTATACTTTTTTAGTATATGATTTATTAATCTTGTTGTTCGCCAGGTGTTGTCCATGCCATGGACATAGTAGCAAAACACACTCTAATGTTACTAGCAGGCACGTGAAATTATTTTAACGTAAGTCTTTGTAGAGAGTTTTAGAGAAAAAAGGCCAACGAATACTGCATCGAAGTTTCAGAAAGTCAACAAAATCAATACATTACCAATGTTTTTGAAAGTCTTGCCAAAGACGCCGAATATAATAGTAATGTAAGTTTCGCGCTCGAAAACGAGGTTGGGGCACTTGGGGGCAGGAACCACATTCTCCATGTTAACATATAGAACTTTGTTTTTGGATGTAATAATCGGACTGTCCCCAAATAGTGTTTCGTGGTTATATTGGCCGAAGGATAATTACAAGCAGAAGCAGTGGAACACTTTGCCGGTAATAATTATCACGGAAATCATGCATTTTAATCGATTATTATGGTAGTTGCCATGGCATCGCGGCTACCGGGCTTGTACTTGTGTTTGGCGGTCTTGACTAGTAATAAAGAATGTCATCTTTCGCGCAGTACAACCTGTTTGGAGGCAAATGTACATGTGTTATGATTATTTGCATTTAGACAACTTTTTCAGATATAAGTGCTTATCGAACTGTTGTGAAACTACAACATACAGCATTGTAAAATGCAAATCCCGTAAAAGACATATGCGGCCTAAAATCGTGTATACTATCTGCACTACGTAAATCGCTATATGTCTATGACAGTGTAGTAAACTCGGTATTAAATCGGACATTTAAGATAAGGAAGGTATAACGCCAGATATTTATGTCCTGGTTTTCCGATTATTCATCAGTGGGAACCTACAACTGTCATCCGTCGTTAGTATATTATTCTTGTGTCCAGTCCCCAAATTAGGTGCAGTCTCGCCATGTATGGTGAAACACTTATATTAGGCCTGTCACTTTTGACTTGTCTTGTTATAGATCTATCTCGATATTTTGCAGTGATTTATATGAATGCTTTCTTTTGTATTTTATTACCGTCGCCAGGTTCACCTAAATGATGGCTACATAATAATTTCTAAACTGCTAGTAGTAATACAAATTAAATGCGAAGCAGCCGTGGCTGCAGTTACATAGTTAGCCGCCATGTGTCGCTCTATTCACCGAATCATAGTTTCCTATTGATTCGGAAGATGGCAGCATTCTCTTCGTGCCAGGCAATGAATGCAGTATTTTTGCGCCGTCACACGTACACTTTTTGTATAGCTCTAATAATAACTGCTTATTCAAGACCAAGACCGCCACTAAGAATATTCAGATGAATGTACGAATTCGAGAAAGATGTGTCACATTTTAAAAGTACAAGTATTATATGAAATATATCTATTATAGTATTAGTGATGAATGTTGTCGTCCAAACAGACAAGGCAGATGAGTGCGCCTGTACCTACACGAAGTAGAAACGAAATTGTTCTACGTATAACAATTCCTTGTTGGATATGTCACATGACTCTTCGGGATTGATCACACGTTTATGAATTAATGTAAACATAAGAATTATCTAGATTTTGTTACAGTTAGCCAAACAATTTGTTATATTTTTCTATATAATATTCTATCCGTTTTTGTGTGCATGTTTTTGTTTCCATAGTAATTTTGTGTATATCCTATTCTGCTGGACTTTGTGAGTAATTTTTTTTAATCTGCATTATCTTTGCAAAATGGCTTTTTCTGAAACTTTTTCATTCAGGGCTTTCAAAAATGCATTGTAAAATATCACAGCAAACACAGTAATAAGCAATATTTCGTACAGTGTCATAATAATTTTTTATTATAAAAATACATGGTTCAAAACATTACAGAACAATTTTCTCTAATATCTCAATAAAACAATTATGTTGTATAACATTATAATGTTTACGTTGATATTTTACAATACAACGTTTAACGTTTTAAACACGTTTATAAACCATCACTGGAAAATGTTATATTACAGCAATCTGAAATATATTTATTGTAATGTAGACTTCGCTAAATTTGAAAACAAAAATTATGTAGATAAATATTTAAAACAATTGTCTTGATATCAATGTATGCAAATTATATATATATATATATATATATATATATATATATATAATTTAACAAATAGTTAAATATGTAAATTCTTAGAACATATCTAATACACAACAAATTGATATATATATATATATATATATATATATATATATATTAAACGATCATTTGGTGACATTACTAATACTAATAAATACATTACTTCTAGCCAATAGCCTGTCAGGGTCTAGGTCCGTTATAGCTACTTTCCGTTACAGCTACATTTACCCCCGTTATAGCTACTCGTTTAAGTTTGGCAGACAAACTAGTCCCGTTATAGCTACTTATTTAATTACATAGTTCAAAAGGGGACAACAAGAGGGAGAATTAACTATTTCAGATTATTGTAAGATTTCTACATGAAATGTATTAGTGAAGGACACATTTTAAGAGTCATAAGAATGATATACAAATACAACTGTCAGTCATCTGAAATGGAAAATATAACATAAAACAGTTGTACAATGTTTTTATTAAAGACAGCTACAACACTAATTGTAAAGAGTACAGAATTGCATTTGTCAAAAGGTAATGAATGTCGTCATTTATGCTTGTCTTGTGGTGGTGTGACGGCAGCATCATGTTGCGTAACCACGAACTGGAAGATGTTGGGATGGTATTTCCCCACCACTTTCATTAGCTTGCAATGCCATCCCTCAACATGGTTATTTGTTCATTTGTCGGTTTCTGTGTAGGCATTCCACATGTCCATGGAGATCTTTGAAACATCACCAACTCATGTCTCCACAAAGTACTCATTAAAAGTTATCAGTCGTTAGCATTCGTCAGTTGGACACACATCAAAGCCGTCCACCCCTTATGGACATCGGCTGGATGGAGATGAAAATAATTAATGCTCCCTTATCTTGCTACATTGTGAAATTAAGAAATATAAAAGTAGCTATAACGGGACTAGTTCAACTGTCAAACTTAATTAGTATCTACAGCGGGAATAAAGAGTAGCTATAACGGTAATAAAGAGTAGCTATAACAGGAAGTAACCTCAGAGAATCCTAGCTCAGAGGCGCAACATAATCAGTGAATTTAACACCATCATAGTAAAAGGCAGTAGAAAGTATAAAAAAGAATAAGTGTTGTGTGCACAACCGGTAGTGTCTTGACACTGAACACCGACAGGAGTTGAACCTGTCACACAACACTGGAATATGTTTACCACAACATGAATGGACAACTCAGAAGTATAACTAGACAAACATGTTTTATTCTGGACTATTGGTGGCACATTGCATTTTGAATATATTCCGACCGTGAAAATACGACCTCTTCAACTTGGCTGTCGTTACACGTCTGCTTCTTTCTCAATCACGATATACGTGTACAAGTGTTCCCGAGTAACAATAGCCACGTGAACTGTGGCATTTGACCTGTATTGCGTTGCCACTGTTAACAATATTTAACGAGGCATGTTTTCTTGTTGGAGTGCCCCTGGGTATACAGTTCCAGCCCTAGTGCCGAACCTTTGAAAGTATTTTTTAATTTCTATTTCTGTTGTAACTAAACTGGTGAAACGAGAGCGACGTTTACTTTAGTGTGAGGACATTTAGGACTTAAGGTTAACAAACCCTGGGCAGCAGTTATTATTATTAGGGTAGGCTCATCTTAAACACGTTTACAATGGCGCAATGCCGTGGCGTGGACATCACACAGTTCATCCAGGTTTCTAGCCCTTGTGAAAACGAAGCGGTTTTGTCGTTTTCATTGTTTTTAATTCTCACTTTCAAATTGAATACGGAAATTAAAATGCAATTTAGACACGTACCCAGAACATATGAAAATAGCTATTGCGTTATTTCCATATTCCCATATGTTATGGACCACCTGGT
>JAODUO010001155.1:152500-215000 GCA_025642075.2 Ridgeia piscesae | reverse complement strand
TAAGTATATGAAGGGAAGTTGAACAATGTCCCATCCAGTTACTATTGATAGCAGACCAACAAAACATTGAAATGTCCTATTGGCTGCAATAACTTCAATTGTTTTAATTGTTTTAACTATGCTGGATCAAGCACTCGTATAATGAGGAAAAACGTTATGGCTAATGCAATCCTCGAGTTTGAATTTAAAGGTGATTTTAAAGGTCATTCAGAAAAACAAAGACCGTGGGGGCATGTTGTAATAGTGTTACAATTTGCCTCAATATGAACATTACAACTTGCCCCGACAACGTCACGCTCACAAAACACGCGATTGCAAAAAACCGCACTTCAAAACATATTTAATGATTTATGTATTACAACAATATACTCATAACCATATCTATAAACGATAAAACAGAAGGAAAAAAACATGAATTACGTTTAACTTTCAGGCATATAGAATAAGTCGAGAATAGTATATTTTGTCTTTAAAATGGTATATCGACGGATTAACGATATATTATCCTTGACATGCTCAAATCTGTTGGTGATTAAGGTTCCTATGTTTTCGTTTTGCTGGTTAATCTGCATTATCAGTTTTGTCTGCAAGCCCTCTGTTACAACCGTGTTACAACTAGCCTCGGTCCCCCTACCTATATGAGTGATTAAACAGCATTACATACTGTCGATGTTAGCTGAATCTAATTCCTCGTGCAACCACCAGGAGTTTCATTTCATATCATATTTACTTATTTATATTAATAATAGTCAGTGTATATCCGATTCTGTCTTACACATGGAATGCAGTATACGTTGCTATGATACGACGTAAGCGAACGTCGATTTTTATTGTTGATCATAACCGCCTACTTCCGGTACGAGACACCGGAACCGGTAGTGTGTATTGCTGGAACCACGTCCACCCTAAACCTTGCACACTCCACGAACCCACGGCGAACTCTGGGTACTTCCCGCGTCTCTCCATCTCGCTGCTCTTTCCCCGCCCGGCCTGGTGAGCTGCTGTCGCGGTGTGCCGGGGGAAATCAAGCCAAATGGCTGATTGTCGGATAATAGCGGCGCCTCGACGGGGGAGTTGGATGAGTCGAGGCGGACTCGAGCGACGCCTGAAGCGGCCCGCTCACGGCAGTCAAGACCTGTCATTACCGACTGACATGTAATCGCCAGATGATGTTTTTTCAAATGGATACGATAAAATGTGTGGCAGCGATGCCGGCGATGTCACGTTGGGTGTTCGCTACTAGTGGCTGCATGCGCCGTTCCGCTCGGCTTCCGCCGCGATGGACGGTGGATTTGATTGATCAAAGAAAATGCACAAATAATGGTAATTCAGCGTAATTGTATCAATACCAATTACTATAATTATTATCAGCATTACTGATATTTGTGAAGCGCCATGTCAGGGAATTTCCCGTTTACTTTATACAGAAGTGTACAATATATATATATATATATATATATATATATATATATATATATATATATAATATATATGATTATTTAATCTACTGGTTATTTATCTATAAATTATATGTATATGTATATATATATATATATATATATATATATATATATATATATATATAATTATATATATATATATATATATATATATATATATATATATATATATATATATATATATATATATATATATATATATATATATATATATATACATACATAAAGTGTTACGATTAGATAAATAACCAGTAGATTAAATAATCATACTTACAAAGTCTGTCTATTCGCCGTATGTATATTCCTCAGTGGAACTAAGCAATGTCAGCATGTTTGCAATATTCGTTATATTGGCACAAGCTATGTTAGTATAAGTACGTATTCCAAATAAGGAATGTATTCCTAAGAGTTTGTCGAACAAGCAGAAGTCAGAAACTATAGGAAGAATAATAAATTAGGCCTACACAAGTATAGAGCCTAATTCCACTTGAAAGACAACATTGCGCTCGCTTTACGTAACACAGTATAATGGCATTAATCTCTTAATTCTGAACAACTTACGAAAACTTTAATCAAAGTTGAACTTTGGCCTCAGCCATTTTAGCTATGTTAAAAATGCATTACATATTTAAAAGGTGTACACAACTTTATCATGCAATCAAACAAGTCCGCCAATCAACCTGCAATCAGCAATATATCAATAGCAAAACTATACACCACTTAACTAATAAGGGCATAGAAACTACTTGAACATGTATACGTGAAACTAAACTTGTGAACATTAATGTCCTGCATTCAGCCTAACTTTATTTATGGAGTAGATATTCAGCTAATATTAAAATTTATAATGTGAATACGAATATTTTAAGTCCAACAAAGGAAAATGCATTTTTATTATATAAAAAAACATTATAATGTCACGGACCTTAACTGCTGTATAGTTGTAATAATTGTATATTGCTGTAACGCATGTTTTATTAATATTAACAGCAGGAATTAAATGAGTTTCAAGAGTTTCATTACAGCCGCTTTAATTCCATGCATTTCAGGCAGTTTTCGGATTCCTGTTTGCTTCCGACCGAAATGTTTCGACATCGACGTTTGCCATTTAAGGACTCTGCCATCGACCCCGCGACAACTGTTCAGTTCGGAGCCTTTATAAGTCCCTTTTAACACCGCAGTCGACACGGAAAACTCATCTAGATAATTACGACGGGCTCCGAGATTCATTGCATCGAGACGACCCGGCCATAACGAGACACAATGAGATTATCGTCGTCATAAATCTGAATTTACGTCTCCGCTGGTTCAGACGGCCTGCCGCTCGAATTCAATTTCTCCACGACGCTGTCAGTTTTTTGTCCGTCTTCAGTGCGCTTTCCGTTCTAAAAACATGCATACATTCTGACCACAGTTTTTCACACACGGACAGTTTGGTCACAGCCGTGGTCAGCGCACATGTCGCGTGTGAACGCTTCAGATTCAGTAGCACAAATGGGTTATTAGGCCTACACATATCACGAATTGTATGCGTCATGCCCAATTCATGTTTGTATTTTACGATAATGTTTAAAGTTGATTTAGTTTTAGAATCATAACAGTTGTACTATATATAGTATATTTAGTATTTATTTATATTCCATAGAATTTTATATGTCATATCAACACACAAATATTTTGTTTATACCATTACATCGATACAAGAACATGTTTTGTTTTATTATTTTATTATAAAAAGGTCCAGTTTTAGATGCATCTTCAATCCAACAAAACGGTAAATATATGACATTTCTTATTTTGTTTAAAGTAACCCATAGTTCTAGGTAGTAATACTTAATTGAAAACAATAAATTTACTTATTTCTATAACGTTCTAGATCTAGAAAAATTATATTTAACAGCCGGTTCTGTTATTATGCTTATCTGCATATTTTTTTATTTACATTTTATATTGAAGAATCACATGTTTAATATATTGAAGAAAGCATCTGGTTAATAATAATAATCGGAATGAAGAATTTGCTAGACTAATTTACTAGGGAAAAAACTCGTGTGTGTGTGTGTGTGTGTGTGTGTGTGTGTGTGTGTGTGTGTGTGTGTGTGTGTGTGTGTGTGTGTGTGTGTGTGTGTTGTGTGTGTGTGTGTGTGTGTGTGTGTGTGTGTGTGTGTGTGTGTGTATGTATGTGTGTATATATATATATATATATACATATAAACATACATACATACATACATACATACATACATACATACATACATACATACATACATACATACATACATACATACATACATACATACATACATACATACATACATACATACATACATACATAACAACATACTCTTGGTCACACCATGCGATGAACATCGCCGAACTGACAAACATGGCTGCCTCTTTATTAGCCGAGTCAACATGCTCATTCAACTAACTAATTCAAAATCGTGGCCACCGTATGCCATAATTACCAACGTACATTTAAGCTTGTCCGTTACAGCCTGCGACACCTGTGTTTGCCATCGGACAAATGAAATTGGTAGTAGTTGTTGTCCGTCGGACAACTTAGCTGTTTATAACCAGGACATATATAATAATATTATATATATATATATATAATAATTATTATTATTACTATAATTATATATATATATATATATATATATATATATATATATATATATATATATATATATATATATTAATATATATAGATATATATATTAATCAATTAAATGGATATATTAATGGTTTTTAGATAATATGTGTACCTCTGTATGTGTTGTTGTCAAATGTTTTTATTTTGGAATAATGTGGGTTTAACTGTCAACATTATGATTACGGACGTTTCGTTTGTCTGTGTCATTTACCGAGTTTATTGGGGCTTTATATATATATATATATATATATATATATATATATATATATATATAATATCGAGCAAATATATGAGTTACACATTATTGACATTACTAAGTGTCTTCTTAATACAAAAAGAGCTATAACAATTATAATGTTATATAAATAATGTTTTTGTGATATATATATATATATATATATATATATATATATATATATATATCACACAAAAACATTATTTATATAACATTATAATTGTTATAGCTCTTTTTGTATTAAGGAAGACACCTTAGTAATGTCAATAATGTGTAACTCATATATTTGCTCGATATTTTTTGAGCATCTGTTCACGTCGACATTGCAAAACTCTTCAAGCACGCATTATTATGAATATGTCCATGTTAATATGATATCAAATCGCCAGGATATATTATTGTAATACTTCTAAAGCGCCTACATCCTTGAAGAGTCCAGCTCAGAAGCGCAACAAACAAAATAATTTGGCGTACTCATAAACGGGGACGGGCAAGAGTCGTCTTTGGAACATGGAACCGCATACATTTTAAAAACAACCCTAATATCGTACAATCCTATGTGAATTTTGATATAAAACACAAAAAACGGCTACGTCAGGGACGTATGAAAATTATGTTACGGACATATATTTCTACACAGACAATTTATGCCTATAGGACATAGGTATACAATAGCGCAAATTACAAACATATCGGCCTGAGGTTGACGTTATATCTATCTATAACTGAAACGTGTCACAGCTATAGATATATAGGCCTTTAATATTATTGTAACGTTTGTAAATCACATTATGATATACCCGTGTGTTCTGGGTGTTTGGATCAATAGTTCGCGACGTCACTGTTAATTTGTGTCTGCTGTAAACGTTATACATAATTGTCGCTTCTAGCAAAGCGATTCGCGTCACCATATCAAGTCATGTCTAAATTTATCCGTAGCTCTACTATCAGCAAAACAACGTGCAATATGAGTAAAAAATTGACGTCACCCGGCTGAAGTCTCAGGAGATTTAATTCTCGTGAGAATTGCCACGGAACAAAAATCATTATTTAACGTCCGAATATACGAATAAACTGTCAGTGATCTTGACACGATTTAACGGATTTTTGCACCCTTTTATGAACTGGGAAAAGGAAAGTTAATTTGTATTCGCGTGTTCTCGGCGCAGACCTACGTACGTGTCAAAAACGGGAGATTTCCAGGTGGTTTCGACGGTAGATGAAGATAGCATCTTCCTTGCACTGTTATAATCTAACGTTGGCGAATTTGTTTTAATGGATTTTACAAAAATTTCACTGCACGTCTGCAATAGGACAACGGATCAAAATAGATAACTTGTATTAAAATCGAATTGTAATTTGCATTGATTGTTATCTGGTTACATAACACAAGTCGGTTTTATTATAAAACTAACATTTTCGTGTAGCCATTAGGTTGTACAAAGAATAACGTTACGTTGTTGACGTACTATGTGTTTATTGTAAAACGAAATAACGAAACACACGACGTTTACAACAAGAACGACACGAGCCTACAGACATACATTTCGTTAAAATGATGCGAATGTGAATCCAGGCGTTCTCGTTAACGGAACACGGAACTGAATGAATTATAATAAGATTATTATAAAGTGCGCTGTTTAAGCACAGTTCAACTACGCTGAAAACCAGCGACAATTGCGCCCCGAGCGTTGCCATAAAGAAATTGGAGTGGCGAATGAGTGAGCGCGTGCCGGAACACATTGGCGACCACTCAATCAGCCAGAGTGTCGCCGTCATCTGGCCATGCCGCGCTGCATGCCGGGTATTTGCACCACTCCATTAAATAGAGACGAGAAACGGCGTTCGCCGCATAATCTAATTATCACCCATTGTCGCTGGGCGCATCCGCTGTCTCCGAAAACTCTCACTTGTTCCTCTTGAAGGCGAAAGTCCGAACATGCGCTTTTAATTTCACAATTTTGCAATTACTGATCTCGGTGCAAACCGGCGAAGAAACGGTCGGTTGATTTCGTCAACGGACTGCAACTTATCGAGAAGTCGTTGACACAGAAGAAGAAGAAGAAGTGAAAAGGACAGATCAAGAGGAACACCGTGGGGAGGATGGAATATTCATACCTGAACCAGGGGTTCGACCCATGCGGGATGGGTCCACCCGGAATGGAGGCTCCGTCATTGTCCAGTTGCAGCATCCCCCCGGCCTACGCCGATCTCGGACGCTGTGGTCCGATCGGTCAGTCGCCGTACGGCTACAACGCCATGCGACCCTTCCAGCCAACCCCGGCGATGTCGGCAGCGAGTTGCAGCATGATGCCGAGCCGACAACGAGACCACATCCCTCCTCCGATGTTCACCACTTGTAAGTAACCCACTCGGCCGACGGCTGAAGGCGCCCGCAAAACCGGCGGCGAAAATAAAATCTGGGACGACGAAATTGTTTTACCGCTGCCTAACCTGGTTAGTTCGTTCGGCCTCGCGATAATCGCACGCCGGAATCGCATTACTTAGCACCGTTGTACAAACTTTATATAATTTTCGCGCCGCTGCTAAACACCATTTTAAAACGGCGTCGCCCGATAGCGCTCGTGAGGCGGGCGAATCGCAAAAATTAAATCAGGCACCAATTGGTTTAACCGTAACTGAATTGGTCGCCTTCACAAATGTCGTTAATCGGCTGCACGAGTCGTTGCTTCGCTCGACATACGGGCCTATTAAGCAGTGTTAGGACAATATTGTGATGGTTGACAAAATTAGTAATGCTCCATGTTTGTAAGTAATACTGGCACGCCGTTATTTAAGTTACCGTCTATTCACAATTACGGTATGACATTACTGCCGTACCGGACGAATATCTTTCTTGAATAACAGCGCAGCAAAACTTCGTTAAATATCGTTGAAAGTACTTAGGAATTGTTGAATGTTTTACGTGCATAAATCTAATTTAAATATATCATTATTTAATTTAACTATAATAAATCTCTATGTTAATTGAACATCACATGAAAACACGTTATTTTTATTATAAGATTCAGTTTGTTTATTCGCTCGCTGAAAAAGCATAGCGTGCGATTACCATTTCTTTATGGATAACTTACATACCGAATTGTTGACCAATATCATCAGTTATTCTAGATCTGTATTTGAATTAAATAGTTATATATTGACCTATTCGTCGGGATATACACATATAGGAAAACATAATATATATATATATATATATATATATATATATATATATATATATATACATACACATATATATATATTATATATATATATATATATATATATATATATATATAATATAATATTATAACAACCTTATTCATCATGTACAATTTATTATAATATTAATTTTATAACACCATTAATTGTATTAAAATGCTGCCATTCCAATTTGTTTGTACTTAAATAATGCTAAAGCGGGAATACACGTCGCTATATATATATATATATATATATATATATATATATATATATAGCTCGCGCCCCGTCAGAATTGTATTTATTCTTTTTAGTCGTGTCCAGTAGGTACATTCTCACCGTTGTAAAACAATTAAGCAAATTTTACATATGAATGCCACCATTGTTTTGACATAGATATGTTTCACAAACGGGCGGGGGATGTTACGAAATTTCCTTTAGTATTTTGCA
Organism: Ridgeia piscesae; assembly: GCA_025642075.2. NCBI lineage: Eukaryota > Metazoa > Annelida > Polychaeta > Sabellida > Siboglinidae > Ridgeia > Ridgeia piscesae. The sequence goes on along the minus strand of JAODUO010001155.1, from coordinate 206,995 downwards.
GGAATCTCCAATAAGCTATTATTCCAATTGTGCGATATTGACTAGCCAGAATAAATATTATATTAAACGATACTACTTAACAATATTACATGTGTTTTAAATAAAATATAAAGCGCATTATATGTATACATAACAATTATTTTATACGTAACTTGTAAATATATTAAAAATACATATTTTGTAATTATTACTAGACGCGACATTTATGACGTTTGTCTAGTCACTGGAGTATATATATATATATATATACATTAAAACATAACATTATACATACATACAATATAATATTATATATATATATATATATATATATAATATATATATATATATATATATATATATATATATATATATATATATATATATATATATATATATATACTAAAATCCTCATTCATAGTACATAGTTCAGTAAATATAGTAGATACTAAATCCACACATAGACATAACATACTCATGGTCATGGATAACACGTATGCCCGCTCCAACACACACGCGCTCACGCTCACTTCTTATACACCGCAACATGCGTGCATACTATTATATATATATATATATATATATATATATATATATATATATATCATAACACATATACTATATATAATATTTGAAGTAATATTATATATATATATATATATATATATATATATATATATATATATAATAGTATGCACGCATGTTGCGGTGTATAAGAAGCGTGAGCGCGTGTGTGTTGGAGCGGGCATACGTGTTATCCATGACCATGAGTATGTGTATGTCTATGTGTGAATTTAGTATCTACTATATTTACTGAACTATGTACTATGAATGAGGATTTTAGTATATAGAACACACTATGGTTGTGTATTTGTTATCAATGTTGTTAAAGACAATTACGCCGCTAACATTTATTTTACGCAATCGATTGACAATAACATAACGAACCCTTCCTATTAAAATAGGTTCCCTGTTCTCATTAAAAATAATATTGTTTAAATAAACGCTTGCACTTACTAATAAGACATATTGTTAGCTAATGTCTATAAGGTTTACAACGTGGCTAACGTAGTAGTCCTCCTATATAAAGTATACCTTATTTAACGTCTACACAGGAATTAGTTCAAGAGCATTATTCTAAAAAGGTGAATCCTCACACGAATGATGTGTGATACGGTTAATCACAGGTGTCTGTATATTATGGATATTATCGAATTTCTTAACTTTTCATCAAAACACGCTGCCGTCAAATCACATCGTTTAAAGGCTGAAAAATACACCCCGCGAAAAAATGTGGAGTTCAAACCGTACTACATTTACGGTTATTAGCAATACTTTTTACAATGTTGTTAGTACAATTCTGCCTTTCAGAAAGGTACATTTATAATGTTTGGACATAAGTAAATAATGCTTATAAAAACAATAAACATCTTACTTTTTATTGCGGGGTTCACGTATAACCCCGCAGTCTATGTATTTTCTCCCATCGGGGGTTGACTTTGGACAGCTACAAGTTACAATAAATATATTCAAAGTCAAGTATTCCGACAAATGTATACGTGTTTTAACGACTACGTTTACCATTCGAACTGTTTGCTGGCTACACATCATGACTTGAAAGAAAGGAATTCGCGCCGGACGAAACCAGTTGAAGAAGTTTAGTCATTAGTCATTGCTGTACATATAATAATAATAATAATAATAATAATAATAATAATAATAATAATAATAATAATAATAATAATAATAATAAAGCTATATTCGCCATTTTCAACCTGCAATGTACATTTCATGTCACCTCATTCGTTCTCCGACCACGCCAACCATTATATTTTCACACACACACACACACACACACACACACACACACACACACACACACACACACACACACACACACACACACACACACATTATATATATATACATATATATGTATATATATACATATATATATATTGTGTGTATATATATATATTATATATATATATACATAGATGTATATATATAATATATTATATATATATACATATATATATATATATATATATATATATATATATATATATATACATAGAGGTATATATTATATATATACATATATATATATATACACTCTATGTATATTATATATATATATATATATATATATATATATACAACATATATATATTTATATAATATACATATAGTATAATATATATATATATATATATATACATATAAATAATATTTTGATGTGTGTGTGTGAGTGTTTGTGTAAACCAACAATATAAAACAATAGGCACAGTAATATTAGTACGACATGAGTGTGTTCGTGCGTGCGTATGTCAGGTACGGTGTGTTTAATTATATTACCATCCAAGACTGTTACTTTGTTGCGGGTATAATATATATATATATATATATATATATATATATATATATATATATATATATATATATATATATATATACGGTCGACATACAACGGTGTACCGGTGAAAGACTCATGTCAACGCGCCGAGAAACAAATAGTCCGCTGGCGGGTCGTCGACTTATCCACTTAGCGGTATAAGATATCCTTAACGCTGTGGTTTTATCAACATTTACACATTTGTTGGGCGATTCTAGCAACATATTTCATTTACGAAGCCCAAACTAGATGATGCCAGTCTGTAACATCATTGTAGCGTTCAAATCCAGTTAGACCCGGTGATTAGATGGTCCGGGGCTAGCGGCACGAATCACACCTAGCCAGCCTCGTTTGCACGTGGCGCGTGCGGCGATGAATAAATTATGCAAATGAGCGTGGCCGGCAGCCGCGAGCAGGTGACAGTGAATGCAGCGCGATCCTCTGGAGCGTCGGGTTTTCGCGAAAATAGTTAATTATTCATCTCGAGCGTCGCACCACGGTCCAAATTCCGGAGAAATTTGATTATGTCTGCAGTATAAAAACGCCGAACAAACGATGATGATACTTTGGGCACGTTTTTCGTTTTAACTTACACCTGGTGCAGTTGGTACATCTCTAGTATTTTATGTAGAAAAATGTACTTTCGTGAGCATGTGGAAGATTCCGTCCTCAATACATTGACATCATAGATTTCCTCTATGTAATGAGCTATACGTGGACATTCGATTTACAAAGGACACGCACTGGTTTTCTTTGTTTAGGTAATTCACACCCATAAAATGTGGAAATATTTTTAATGTGTCTATCACAAAACAGGGCTTACATCTAAATTATTCCAAAACTATATTTACCGTCACACGTTTAAATAAAAGAAAATTTAAGAGACAAACAATCATAAAATGACAAGAAGTATGTTTCATTTTAACGTGCGGATATATAAATTTGTTTTTTTATCACACAAGGAAGTTCATCGCATAGATTCTAAAACTACTATTTTAATCCATATACAATTAAAATAATAAATTTTTAAATAATTATTGATGAAATATTACAACAGTAATAACGTTTTGCATAGACATAATAACATGTTTTTAGTAAAATAGATAATTATTTATAATGAAAATGTGTATTTGTTGAAATCATCCAAATAATTTTGGCGTAAATCTGTTATAAAGTTAGGGCATATTCTCCGAATTTTGATTGGGCCCAATAATACATTATTTACTATTGTGTTCGATGGTTTCGGGATAAAACCAAATAAAAATATTAAGTAAATCGTGACGCATGCCATTATAGGTCATTTGTTTTTTTGAAAATTATTTTGAAATGAGACAAATAACATTATTTGCGCCCTGTTGTTCACCGTGGTTATTGTATGTTTGTCGAAATTGATTGGTAATAGTATACTATTATTCGTATATGAACCCTAAGGTGGTCATGCCGCGTACATTATTATCATTATTGTAGTATTATTATTTAAAACATACCAATATAACTGTAACCGGCCTATAACTGGAACAATATAAGAAGAAACTTAACGTTGTCATTAATAGCAAAATGCTCTATTTGTATAGGTTTTTGTGCTGTAGATTATGGTTTATATGGGGGATTAGACAGTACAGTGCGTGGGTCCGAGACTTGTGAGTGGTCTGTCAATAAGTTGAGCACGTATAGGGCGTGCAAGTCTCGCGCGCGAAAACGAGGCTGGGGGCAGTTGGGGCCGGAGGTCCATATACTCCATGTTAACAAATAGGACTTTGTTTTGTTTTGGTCGTAATAATCGAACTGTCCCGAAATAGCGTATTTCAGTTATATTGTCCGAAGGATTATTACAAACAGAAGCAGTGGAACATTTTGCCGGTGACAGTGATCACGGAAATCATGAATTTTAATCGATTATTATGGTGGTTGCCATGGCAATAGCGGCAAGTACTTGTGTTTGGCGATCTTAACTAATAATGAAGAGTGCCAGTTTTCGCGCAGTACAACCTGTTTGGGACAAACGTATGCATGTGTTATGATTATGTGCATTTAGACAACTTGTCAGATATAAGTGCTTATCGAAACCACAACGTACAGCAAAGTAAAACGCAAATCCGTAAAAGACACATACAGCCTAGCATCGTGTCGATTATCTGCACTACGTAAATCGCTATGTGTCTATGATAGTGTGGTAAACTCAATATAAAATCGGACATTTAAGATAAGAAACGTATAACACAATATATTTATGAACTGATTTTCCTAGTATTCATCAGTCGGAAGCTACAACTGTCATCTATCGTTAGAATATTATTCTTGTGTCCAGTGCCCAATTAGTCTCGCTTAGTCCCCAATAAGCTCCAGTCGCGCGGAGTCACGCCATGTATCGTGACCCACTTGCAGGCTCTATTACGTGACTTACGTTGTCACAACAAGCGCCATAAATTGACAAATTATCCGTAAAACCGTCTTCAGTGATAAAAGTGTCAAAACCGCTCTCCGGAGGAAAGACATTAACTTGTGCTTCTGTATTTAACGACGACAACATTATCACGTTAGAAATAATTTTCCCATACTGCTGTATAACATTTTTGTTTTCTTCTATTTCAGCAGCAATGACCTACAACGTCTACAAGCCCACCCACGAACCTGGCGCCGGACCTGGTCACGGAATGACCACTGGGCTCGGTCCCGGACTCGGTCCTGAGAAACGTAAACAACGCCGCATTCGGACAACGTTCACGAGCGCCCAACTCAAGGTCGGGTTATTGTTATTAATTATATATATATATATATATATATATATATATATATATATATATTCACGATCGTAGCGTAAAGAATGACTGCAGTCTTGTCGTAATTCAACAAGCGTGAGTTACTATGAAACATAAAAAATTAATGATTAAACGATTTACGGAGATGTAACGAGACATAACAATTATGTGCTGCCCCTCTAGGAGCTGGAGCGAGCGTTCGCCGAGACCCACTACCCCGACATCTACACGCGGGAGGAGATCGCCATGAAGATAGACCTGACGGAGGCGAGGGTACAGGTGGGTCTGGGCGTTAGGGTTAGGGCTGGAGTATAGGGAAAGGGTCATCGGCTGCCGTGGAAAGGGAGACAAAAAAGTATAATTGTTATAGTTAGCTCGTTCATCAATGCTAATTTGGTAGTAAATCACAATTACAATAAATGAATTAACGAGGACATAAACTTTGCCGTAGCAGCTGTAAGCGATATATAAGAGGTATGATCACGAACAATGATTAACGACGACGAACAACGTCGAAAGACGACAAATTGTGACGAACAACGACGAATGACGACGACGAACGACGAACGACGAACGACGAACGACGAACGACGAACGACGAACGATCAAAACTACAACAAATGACAACGGCGACGGCGACGGCGACGGCGACGGCGACGGCGACGGCGACGGCGACGGCGACGATGACGAACAAATACTTCAACGGACTTCTAACATACCCATCACGCATTTTCGGCAGCATCAAATAGATTATGGCTTTCCTGTCCCAAATACTTGCGTGACGAAAAGTTAAACCCAACCCTTTGGTTGAATCTGAAATACCATTTTGTATTGATCATTCAATTCACGCAACAAATACACAAACTATGTGTCTCCAAGGCAGCTGGCACGACAAGAGGGACGGTGATGGACAGTCAGTAAGGATTCTGGGCGACCCGCTCTAAAATGTCTTGACGACCCAATTTTGGGTCTCGGTCCCAGGGCTGAGAACCGCTGGTCAAGAGTTTAAATGTTGTACGTCTGTTGCAGGTTTGGTTCCAGAACCGGCGCGCAAAATTCCGCAAAGTGGAAAGAATGAAGCAGCAACAACAGCAGCCACAGAATGCATCAAACACCAAACAAGAACTGCTAAGTGGCGCCACAAGCAAAGACAACAGCAATAACAACAACAACAACAACATCAAGGAGAGTCCCATTGGTAAGGAGGTTGTTGCAGCAACCATTAGTTATTAGTATGATATTAATGTCATGGCGTCATCATGTCAGATATTTATATTAATGTTTCACAAGTTGCGTTCAGTTTGTAATATCCAGACGTATGCTATTTTAAAAGTTTCCGAGTAAAGATTCCCCTTTTCGTTTGATTAAATTAACAATTTATTAATTTTCTACGCAAAGCATTGTCGTATTCTATACAATACTAGCATATGAATTCACCAAGCAACAACCTTTTGAAACCAAGGACATTGCTGCTTAGTAACTAGGGTTTAAGCACCGTCATTTCAAATATAATTATTTCCGCTAACTGAACTTGCCGTTGATGAATTGTTAAAGGTTGAGGTAAAACCAACGTCAAACCACACTGGCGTACCAAGTGTCGTCAGTTAATGACACAAAATAACCTTTTCTAATATATATATATATATATATATATATATATATATATATATATATATATATATATATATATATATATATATTAATGCCGGCAATAGCCAAAAGAAGCGATCGCATACAAAAACAGCCGAGCGAAACTCCACAGTTTGGGTAGACAAACAATTCAACACGGGTCGCGCATTCATAACCATCCGATGTGAATTTATACCGCTTAGAAATCCCATGTAACAGTTATTGTACTGTAGTGTGTGTGTTTGTTTGTTTCAACAGCGAAACCGAAATCTGAACCGGTTAAGACGTGGAGCAACAACGTCTGCAAACTCAGTAGTGTCGGCGAGCAACAACAGGCGCCGCCACTAACTAACTCACTTCCAGGACCGTATTCTGGTGTGCTGTCTTCCGGTGGCGACTTTGGGTGCGGGCGTCCCCCTACCGACTCCAAGTCGGGGCTGACGTCTATCTTCTGATCGTCAACGTCACACACATACATAAGTGGTAGACTCAACGTCAACGTTCACATACACACAGACCAGACATGTGTGGTAGACTCAACGTCAACGTCACACACAAACATCAGTGGTAGACTCAACGTCAACGTCACACACAGACATCAGTGGTAGACTCAACGTCAACGTCACACACAGACATCAGTGGTAGACTCAACGTCAACGTCACACACAGACATCAGTGGTAGACTCAACGTCAACGTTCACATATAAATATCAGTGGTAGACTCAACGTCAACGTCACACACAGACATCAGTGTTAGACTCTACGTCAACGTTCACACAGAGACATCAGTGGTAGACTCAACGTCAACGTTCACACATAGACATCAGTGGTAGACTCAACGTCAACGTTCACACACAGACATCAGTGGTAGACTCAACGTCAACGTTCACACACAGACTTCAGTGGTAGACTCAACGTCAACGTTCACACATAGACATCAGTGGTAGACTCAACGTCAACGTTCACACACAAACATCAGTGGTAGACTCAACGTCAACGTCACACACAGACATCAGTGGTAGACTCAACGTCAACGTTCACACACACAGACCAGACATGTGTGGTAGACTCAACGTCAACGTCACACACAAACATCAGTGGTAGACTCAACGTCAACGTCACACACAGACATCAGTGGTAGACTCAACGTCAACGTCACACACAGACATCAGTGGTAGACTCAACGTCAACGTCACACACAGACATCAGTGGTAGACTCAACGTCAACGTCACACACAGACATCAGTGGTAGACTCAACGTCAACGTTCACTAAATATCAGGGACCGTATTCAGTGTTAGACTCTACGTCAACGTTCACACAGAGACATCAGTGGTAGACTCAACGTCAACGTTCACACATAGACATCAGTGGTAGACTCAACGTCAACGTTCACACACAGACATCAGTGGTAGACTCAACGTCAACGTTCACACACAGACTTCAGTGGTAGACTCAACGTCAACGTTCACACATAGACATCAGTGGTAGACTCAACGTCAACGTTCACACACAGACATCAGTGGTAGACTCAACGTCAACGTCACACACAGACATCAGTGGTAGACTCAACGTCAACGTTCACACACACAGACCAGACATGTGTGGTAGACTCAACGTCAACGTCACACACAGACATCAGTGGTAGACTCAACGTCAACGTCACACACAGACATCAGTGGTAGACTCAACGTCAACGTCACACACAGACATCAGTGGTAGACTCAACGTCAACGTTCACATATAAATATCAGTGGTAGACTCAACGTCAACGTCACACACAGACATCAGTGTTAGACTCTACGTCAACGTTCACACAGAGACATCAGTGGTAGACTCAACGTCAACGTTCACACATAGACATCAGTGGTAGACTCAACGTCAACGTTCACACACAGACATCAGTGGTAGACTCAACGTCAACGTTCACACACAGACTTCAGTGGTAGACTCAACGTCAACGTTCACACATAGACATCAGTGGTAGACTCAACGTCAACGTTCACCCTTAGACATCAGTGGTAGACTCAACGTCAACGTTCACACACAGCCATCAGTGGTAGACTCAACGTCAACGTTCACACACAGACATCAGTGGTAGACTCAACGCCAACGTTCACACATAGACATCAGTGGTAGACTCAACGTCAACGTTCACACACAGACATCAGTGGTAGACTCAACGTCAACGTCACACACAGACATCAGTGGTAGACTCAACATCAACATTCATACACAGGCTTCAGTGGTAGACTCAACGTCAACATTCACACACAGACATCAGTGGTAGACTCAACGCCAACGTCACTCACAGACATCAGTGGTAGACTCAACGTCAATATTCACACACAGAGTTCAGTGGTAGACTCAACGTCAACGTTCACACACAGACATCAGTGGTAGACTCAACGTCACCGTTCACACACAGAGTTCAGTGGTAGACTCAACGTCACCGTTCACACACAGACATCAGTGGTAGACTCATCGTCAACGTTCACACACAGACATCAGTGGTAGACTCTACGTCACCGTCACACACAGACATCAGTGGTAGACTCAACGTCAACGTCACACACAGAGTTCATTGGTACACTCAGTGTCAAGCAAAATGACCTCTATTAGGCTAAAACATATGTCTGCAGCATTCAGTCGGTATTTATTAATATAATTATGACCACGCAGAAATACACGTTTGTCTAGACCAGTTGCCATGTTGGAGGTCGAGGTATGGAATGCTAACCCGATATACCGGATACAGATCAACTTGCTGTGTGCTTACGTCGGACGAACGAGACGGGTTCGTTGGCGTTACGATGTGTTAACGTTGGGCATCTAACCGAAAATGTGTTACTGTTGACATCTAATGGAAAGTGAGTTACTGTTGGGTATCTAACGGAAGGTATGTTACTGTTGGCATCTAACGGAAAGTGTGTTACTGGTGGGTATCTAACGGAAACCCTACTGTACGAGACGACTATACGCTTGGCCTCGCGTGGAATGATCTTCATAATATTATTGGCTGTGCAAACACGTATAGACGATATAATGACATAATACACGTGGAGGTTCCTCACTAATTGTAGTTTCTTAGTGTGATACAATGACAATAGTGTAGGCCTAGTTCACAAAATAAATTCTTACGATTAGGATAGAACTCGTGGTATGTTGGCAATGATCATATTATGTAAATATTGTTGGAAATATCAGTATGTACTACACGGCTTCTTTTCCTAATTCTCCATGTAAATAACGTGTATTGAGATTAGGCGTTGTATGCTTTATGGTATATGTTTCGTGTAGCAAAAATAAAGTTTTTTGATCGAACACATTTGTCAGTGTGTGAACTTGAATATGAAATTGACTTCGCTGGTAGGAAGATTTCATAATATTGTTGTTATTAGTGAAAACCCACTGAACAGTTTTCTAGTGTGCAGGACTTCGCATTTTCATGTTTTAGGTCAAATATACGGGAAAGGCAACATTAAAAACTGTTGAGGTCTAACTATGTTGTAGCACACCCATCGCGCACTGCATAGACTGGTATCATCTTCAAAAAATCAACTTCAACTAAAGCTACACAGTCGAGAAACTAGTCTAGGCGCACATTCGGTGCGGGAAGGGAAGAATTGGTACGTTTGAAGGAAACATGAATAATTGTCTTTTTAAACGCCACATAACAATACTGAAAGGTTCATTATAAAGAAGTGTTTAAATGCCACCGATAACCACATAACTGCGCAACACTAATAAGCATTTCAAATTATAATAACTGTGTGCAAAAAAAGGCAAAGCCGTACTTTTATCCGACGCCAGGGTTAAACTTACCGGGTTAAAGTGGGTAAAACGCATTACCCGATTATAAGGTTCATACGTATTATGTAGTTGTTATAACACTATAACACTATAACACATAACAATGATTTTTTATAACACACACATGTATCTCCCTTTCTTACACTAGTACCATTGAAAACATCAATGGTAATTATCTTTATCGCTCTAATTACTGCTCAATGTGATGTAGTTTTTGAGATATTTTGACATTTGTATTGACGACCGCCATCTTTATAATTTCCAAAAATGGTTTATTTGAAATCCCTGTCCCATAGAAAATATATCCACGTACCTCAATTATTTCTCTAGATGAAACAGTTATTAACGTACGGCGAAATAAAATTTGGCTGCCATTTTTAAAATGGCCGCTAAATCACAACGGGACCAAATAGAAAAAATGGCAACAAGGATTTTAAAGTTTTATATACTATTTAGATAATTTTAAAACCTGTTGCCAAGATTATACACAAAACATGCTTCCTTTACACTTGCCAAAGCTCTGTAAGGCTAAGGCTAGGTAACGAGCTCCCGCCAGTGCATAGAATGTACCACGGTAACAACAACTTGACTAACCTATCAACTTACTACATCGGTCATTCCAACAGCCCGGACAGTTTCCTCTACTGTCTGCAGCACTCGCATTCCGGGTTAATCCGCAACGAGTTTACAGTGCGTCAAAAATCGTGACAGTGACGTCACTTCCGTGACAACCCCGCTGCATGTCGCCACTGGTAACTTTAGCGAAACACGTCGAGCAGTGTCGGTGGTGGTGTAGTAGTTGTTTGGAAATACTGTTTTCCTTAATATTTCGACTCACCAATAATTCTAAAGTACTCAGGTATTACCACTTGCGTAAGATAATGTCGATTTACGAAGATTAAAAAAGTGTAATCCATTGTTTCTTTGTTCTGACATCCCTAATATGGTGACTGAATTTTATGGTAGCTATAGTAAAATTTACGATCACCGTTTCGCTAACAGCAAGAATATTTCCAAACGATCACATCAATGATAAGTCAAATCTACATTTGTCTTGATAATTTCATGACAAAGAAAATACTTTTATCATAACTATAATAATTTAGCCGCGTCCTTCTGCCTCGCGATTTTCAGGAGAATGTTGTTTTATTCAAACAACCGTAATTATTTTATTTGATGACCATATTCTCTTCGTGTTTACATGTCTTGCTACTTGGGGATAATTTGGCATATATAATTCTATATTATCGGAATAGCACGTGTTTATTTGTCCCACATATTACAAATATACAGTACTGGAAACATCTACACTCAATTTAGAAATACAAATATGTGGAAAATAGTAATACATATATACAAACATACACGAAGAGGTCTTAACTAAAACATACAATATAAAAATGATGTGGTTGACACTCAATCACTCCAGTTATTTGAGGAACAAAATTCTAATTTAAAACCATCCTATATAACTGTCGATTATGGATTGTGTTAAATTCAGACGCATGTGCACAATCCGAATAGAAAGAAAGAACTGGCGAAAGAGGCAGGGATGTCTAAACAGCCAGAAGAGGACATGTAAGAACCTGTAAGAAATATAATAATTAATGTACATAATTAATTTACAGTATCGTAACAATGACTGTCAGGTTGCTGTAGAAAAACTAAAAATGAGTTAGAAAACTGCTACTTAGTCCACTGTTGGTCGCTCTCGTAATAGCGACCCGAGCTGTATCAATTTAAACAAAGTACAATAGGCTCACTTGAACACATTAAAAACACATATAATCTAGTGCATTATAGTAAAAGTTTGATCAATGATCAATTACAAAATCTCAAACAAAATCACTAAATTTAGAATGTAGCAAATACGCCGGCGTTGGGTGAAAATACAAATTTAGAAGGGACAGATTACAGCGCCAGGCCGCCGTCGCCTGTGTCGCGTGGCCTCGACTCATTACATCAGTGGGCGCCGCCTCACATCGCTGTTACTTCCGCTAGTCCAGTGTCGACTCGCTGACATAATTTTTTAAAAAATTTTCCCCTACTTTAATTTTAGGGGGCGATTTTTCACCAAAAAGTTTAATTGTCTTCCCAGATTATTCGGGGCTAATCTTATCTCCAGCCCTCCCTTGGGGGGTCAACTCCCCAAACTCCCACGTTCCCACGCTTATGAAATAATTACAATTACAACTAACATGCTAATTACAGTATGAATGAAAGAATGAAAGTTTATTTAACAACAACAACAACAACAACAACACAGGAATATACAACATAGTATAGAAATAATACAATACATAATGGTAACGACAATACAATATAATACAATTTCATGATTGGTGAATCTCTGCTGTTGTTAAAGGGACATGGCAGAAGTCATATGACTTGTAAGGCGCTATGCCCTTTTCAACTAAAATGCGTAGTAGTTATAGTAAAAGTTACAAGATTGATACAAAGCAACAATAATGTTTTTTTGTTTACTGTTCATAAATACGAAGAAAGTAACGTCGACTTTAATCTTTTCTTAAATTGTTGCAAACTGTGTTATATCACTTGCTAAGCCCTTCCATATGTGTATACCTCTGACAGTAATTGACAGTAGTCTATGGGTGGTGTTCGCTTTTTTAACATAAAATAGTTTATATTGTCTGGTACAGTCACAGAGTTATATCTATGGGTACAGTACATACTTGAGTTGAGGGGACAAGAAGCATTGCTTATAAGCTATGGAGTATCATATCAAATGCATCGTTCGGCCATATTACATTATCTTGCCTTTTTGCATGGATGTTGTCATGTATACTTTCTTAATGTGAATTTTTATTTAAAGCAAATGGTAAGTTTCGCATATGGTAATGTCATATGCACTACACTATTTATAATAACATACAATCCTGTAATTGCAGTATATATCATTATATATATATATATATATATATATATATATATATATATATAATTTTATTAATCAAATTTCGTATCAATGATACTGATTATTTTCACAAAATTCATTTTATGTTAAATGTCTAAATATAATTTGTATGCAATAAGATTCTGACTGGTTGATGATTAGTGTATATATATATATATATATATATATATACACACACACACACACACACACACACACACACACACACACACACACACACACACACACACACACAACACATACACACTAAATGCCCAGACCCAGTCATATTTAGACATTTGAACATAAAATGAATTTTGTGAAAATAATCAGTATGATTGAGTACGAAATTTTATTAACAAAATTAAGCCTTTCAACACGTGCTGTTCTTGTTAAAAAGCTATTTGGGTTTTTTGAAACTGTTGCTGAATACCTGTGAATTCTTACGAAGTCCAACATTTCGCGGGGCCTACCAGTGTGGCAACGTATAACTGGCGCCACATGCCGGACTCTGTCTAAATTTTAGTTCGCAAATAGTCCGTAAAAACGATCGAACTTCACAAGAGGCAGAGAAGAGGCTGGTGTTTATGTTCTGGATTCAGAGGGTTTGTGTATCGTGACAGCAGCCTACTGACATGGCAGACCAGGAACAGGTAGGGTTGCGCCCTGTATACTAAGTTAAGCCGATAATAGCAAACTAGCAAGTAATTAGTTTGCCGTATTTAAACTACATCAGTGTAATTAATATGGATGGCCTGAAAAAGTGCAAGTGCAACCGGCTTCCGCCTTCGCTCACGCAAGAGACTGAGTCAGTGTTGCTATTCATTTGGGCGGAGTGTTATGCACCCTGTCACTTCAGGTAACCCACAATTGCCACGTCTCTACTATGTGGAGTTGTTCAGACTGTCGGACCTTGGTATCGGGCATGACGTTATTAATTACAACGCGCTAATCGCACACTTGCTCGCATTATCGCCCACCCACGTTTCACACGCAGATGACGTAAGAATAAGATCATAATAACTGAATAATGAGTTCGACCACCATTCCCCTGAATTTCTATGAAGACCTGTGTAGTATTGAGTGAGTTGTATTGATGCAGTGTGATATCAGTGCTGTCAAATGTTTTTTCCTGCAAGCATCATTTTGATTGGTGATGTGATCCATCATCCAATTCCAGGCTAGTCAATCAGTGTCTGGTTCAAGCAGAGATAAAGGGCTGTCAGGTTAAAGATTGGATTGTGGGAAAATGGAGTAGTGGAAGTTCACGAATTTTAGAAAGTTAGAAAATACGGAGGTGGGCATTTCCATGAAAATTTGGAAAATGGTCTTAAATTTTATTCATTGAATTTCGATGGAATATTACATGTTTTTGATAGGACATAACTTAAAGTTATAGGAAAGAAAAAAATTCAATATTTGCACAATGCTTTATGTGAAAATGCTACACTCAACCATTAGCACTGAAATTATAACATTACGCTCATCTAAAATGTCAATAATTAGTGGCCCTTTATAGCCCTATTTTCTGTTACTTTCTTGGTTTGCTCAATTGCTGTTATTTTTTAAGCCTCAGTCTCATATATTATGACAATGACATTTCTGAGTCTGTTCTGCATTTTTCAAGATATGCTTCTACACTGAGGTGGTGATTTTTGCGTAACGCGAGTCACAAAATTATAGATTTTTTATTTTATACAGCAGCCTTTGGTAATCTGAGACTGCCCATTATAAATCTCCTCCTTCTTTTTATAGCTTATTAAATGATACAAACTATATCCATATCTAGTGAATCTATAGTGTGATATTGGACACTGAATATGTAAAATAAGGTATTGTAGTTAACGCGAGTCACAATGCATTTGTTAGATTTTTCTCACTTCTTCTAAGACATGTATCAATTTGTTGCAAAAGCATAATCTAGACAGTATTAATGTTTTCATTAATGATAATTCTGCCACAAAAATAAATTTGTTTACTAATATATCCCATAAGCCTTTAAAAACAAACGATTTTGAATCTGATTTCATCTATCACCAGTTAATCTCTTTTCCAACATTATTGAATAATAAGAAATTACTTAAGTTCATAATAAATTAATTACAAACAAAAAAGTTCAAATTGACTAGTTAGCTGTGTACATTATCCCCACACATGGAGATGTGCTGAATGCATGCCAGATTCACGTATACACGATTTTTCTACTATTCAGATAAATGTGTTCATGTTTAATTTCCATTAAGTTTTTACATATTAAAATATTTAGTTTTGTTTTGCTAGATAGCAGTCAGACTGAGTCAGTGTAGGAATTATTTAGTAAGATTAACTTCTTACCTGTATACTGTAGCTAGGTAGGTGAAAATATCAGCATGAATTAATGAAAGATGTTAAATTGGCGATGGAAATGGGTTTTTCATAAGAAGTTTAAGATATTAATTGTTGCGCTTAAAAAAAACGTTCTGAATTATTTCTTGTATGTTTATTGATAAACATTTGACATATTCACTGGAACCGAGTTCAGGTTCTTTCTCGACATTCACAGTCGCTGTAAGACAGTGAAAGAGACTTCTGAAGCTCTGTACTCAAGGTAAATATAAAGATTACTGCAAACATCAGAATGAAATGAGTACAAGGATCCATGATCCAAAGAAGGCAAGGAACAGAACCTGTCTTTGTCTGAACAAAAGAATATGAAGAAAAAGAGGCAAGAGAATGTGAGGAATTGAGTAGCCAAATGTCGAGTCCTGAAAAAGGCAAGAGTAAATAACAATGCCAGTTGGCAAAAGCAACAACAAAAACAAAGAGACTGTTTTGGATCCGTCACTCCCACCAACTCTGAAAGAGAGGAAAGCTGTAATGCGAACACTGTACAGCACAGTTCAAATTGAGGCATCACCTGATCAAAAACAATCTTATCTATGACAAAGCCAGATGAACACAAAGGTGGTCCACATTCAAGCAGTCGAGTTGTTCTATGCTAGAAATAACAACATGTTTAGTTAGTTTTTATAATAAAACTTGCATGTAAGTGGTCTTGCAAAATAATTGTAAAGGCAACTTTTGTGAAAAACAAACAATCACCTCGTATTTCTTTTAAAACTATGAAATCTTTCTGGAATTAAAACACCAAGTTCAAGTGTGAATTACTTCGTTTAAAATTATACAATATTTTAGAAAATTAATGTATTTTTTAAATGTAATATTGTGTGTGACATAAATTACAGACTGAAAAATTTATTTCCCTCAAGCTAAAATATGCATAATGACTTATCTGTGATAATGGATTTCATGAAATGCGAGTCACAGTAACGCGAGTCATGCTGATTATCTAATATATTTGTATGTTATTGAGAACATTTCAAATCACTAATGCCATTTTTTGAAACCTTATTTATTTGTGTTTCACACAAGGGTATTCATTGTTTGCTATCATTTATATTTTCAGGAGAAACTTGTCATGTATCAAGTGACGTTTTTGGATTTTTCATTTGCTGTAACGCGAGTCACGCTAAGATTAGATTCAAATAAAAATCGTGCTATATAATCACATTTTTTATTTGTTGGCATCATTTAATACCTTATCCCTTTAAGTTCCTCTATGCATAAGTTGAACTTTTAAATACATTATTTTAAGATATATGTCAAAATAGTGTTCATGGAATGGTCAAAATATGTAACGCGAGTCACTTGGAAATGCCCAAGCCTAGAAAATAAGGGAGGTGTGACACATTATTAAACAAACACGAAAAGCCCCTACATAATATCTGGGGCCACTACATTTCTCACTATTTCTACCTATTGACAAAGACCATGATAAATACCAATATTATGTAGTCACTCTGCTGAAACAATAATTAAACATTCCTACCTTAACATAGATGATGTGGCGTTGGCTTTCAACAAGTAACATAACAAATTGTAACTTTATTTATTAGTTATTGCAGCTTATAAATTCATGATAGGAAGTGGCATTTGTCCAGTGCAAAATCCACTAGATTAATTGATTTTGTTACAATGAGGATTGCAGCCTGGGCAAATACTTGGAGGAAAGTTGAAGGGGTGATGTGATATAGACGCATATCACGCAAACACAGTGGATATGTGCTCAGCTTCATACACGAATGTACAAGAGACGATGGCACTAACAGAGAAACAACAGGAGAATGTCCTAGGTTTAGAGTTGTAGCCTGCTGACAGAGAAAGTTATGAGACGAAGAAAAAATACAATGAAAAGGAAATCATGATAAACTCAACCCTGATGACAGTGATGCCAAGAACAAAAACAAAATGCAATATGACCCTAGTCTAGTAACCGAGCAACTATTATTTTGAATCCGTGATAGCCGTTATACATCATGCACATTGAGAATGATGACATTGTCATTGCTCTGTCACCTCTTATGCTGCAGCCAGCGACAGAAGTGGATAATTCGTAACTTAATCCTATTTGAATGATGACACATTTCTTTGCAAAAGGGTAGGACTGGGAAGGAAAAAATCTTACACAGGCATCTTTATACCCTCTGTACTTTGCGACTATATGAACCAAGCAGCCAGTTAATGGTCCTCCGTTCCCCAACATCCTAATTTTTTATGGGTTTTAGGGCCATGGCCCCCGGCATCACTGGCTATGTCTGTGATGAAAAGTATTTGAAATACTCTCCGATGTATTTGTATTTAAATACTTTTGCACTGAAAGGTATTTGTAAATGTATTTGAACCATTCTAGAGTATTTATATGATTATTTTGTATGTTTTTTTCTGATTGGGATTCCCACCAGTCATGTATTAGTCTTCAATGTTTGGTGTGTATTTGCGTTGTTCTCACAGCTGACACAGTTGCGATAGTCGAAATCATCTCATCACGGATATGAAAATTGTTCTTTGTCGACTGATGATGTCAGATTTAAGTAACTGATTAACCTAAAATTACCTCATCCTAAATTTGAACCTGCATTATGTTTTAACATGTTCTTTAAGCTATGCTTATTTTAAAACGGCACTTATTCGTTTACAATGTCTTTGCATTTTTGCATGACACACATGTCACCATTAATTTTGCATAGAACAGAATGTCAACATCAAGAATACAAAATCTACCGCGAAGATATGTCAAATATCCATTAACAGATCAGCTTAAGCACATTACTCGCATCATTTTAACACTGCATGCATATAAATTATGTATATTTTCCCCATGAATAAAAAAATCTACCCGGCACTGTAATACCACATTACTCACCACTACAATATTTGACCTTATCCTTTTGCATTTAATAAAAATAGTAATTGTATGTGTAATACAGAGATTGAGTTGTTATTGAGTTACTATTAGTTTTTTTTGTAGAACGCCAACCCTGAATTTGAGGAAGAATAATTGTTGGTTAATTTTATTATTAGTTTCATCGAAGTTTAGCAATGGTCACAAAATGATCATTCAAGCTAATTTAGATGTGGTAAATACAGTATAATCATATGCATGATACGTAATTATTGGTACGGAGTCATTATTGCTATCCAAAGTAGTGGCGCCACATTGCGGAGCGTTGATAATCATGAGCAGGTTTTCGTCTAGCCTAGATTACCCAGGCTCCGTGAAGTGGCAGCACATTTCAGCCACTTAACGCGCGCGCGACCATTAATTTTACATAGAACAGAATATCAACATCAAGAATAACAAATCTTCCCTCAGTTCACATCAAAAACCCATTAACAAAGCCGCTTAATCACATTACTTGCGAAGTTTTAATACACTGCAAACATATAAACTGTGTATATTTCCCCCATAAATAAAGAAAATTCCTTGGAGCGGTAATACCACATTATCAGCTGTATAACCTTGGCCATGGTTATATAAAGTTTGTCGGCAACAGTAAAGTCCGAGGTCCGGAGTCGGTGGGTTATCTACAATGATAGTGCTCAGTGCCTTGGGGTCTGACACTCACGAAATTTCCCCCCACCACAATATTTGACCTTACTCTTTTGCATTTTTATTACATTATTAAAATAATTTATTATGTGTGTTTTACCAGGATGTTTATACATAATACCTCTGATAAACTGCAATACTGATCGTGCATTGCCTGAAAGTCTTAGTATAGAAACTTAAATTTGAAAAAAATAATTAGTGTTTTGAATGAGTTTCAGTGAATACTGGTAAATTTCTCCTTACGTGTTTCTCAGTTGTGTGCGTTTGTTGATAACAGTTTTTTTCTTAGAACGTCAATCCTGAATTTTAGGAAGACCAGTTAAAGGTTAATGTTATTATCAGATTCATCAAAGTTTAGCAAGGTAATGGTGGCGCTGTCGCGCTTACATTCTTCCGGGCTTTATAACCTACCCGGGTGACGTTTCTGCGCAAGCACGATAAACGTAAAATCACCAGTGTGCAACGAAACGCAAAGCATTTATGATATAAATAACACGGGCTATTCATTATCTCTCCTGTGGTGATAATTGTGAAGAGTTGCTTAACATTTCGTTCAATCAATGAAAATATTACCTTTGTTTAAATCACTGACACGGATTATGGCTCGCTGCGGTCACATGATTTGCGCTTGCTATCAAAACATGCCTCAAAGCCTGTTTGCTTCGTATTAATTTGCGACAAATAACATTGCTGAATGGTTGTATACTTCCTTTTGCTTATAGTGGCCGATATGAGATTAAGCGGGAAGCGTTAACGTTCTTAGTGACGACTGACTCGCGCATGTGCAGAAGCGTCACCCGGTTAAAGCCCGGGGGAAATGTAAACGCTACATTGTGGAGCCTGTATGCAATCATGAGCAGGCTTTCGTAAGAGCGACAAACAGTAGCGCCACGTCGCGGATAAGTTACATAGACTTTATCGACATTTATACGATTTAAGTTAAGTTGACAAACAACCGTACCTTGATACAACAAAATGCTATGACGTGTGGCTAACAAACCACGTAAAGGTTTAAGCACAAATGTTGTTTTAACTGGGTATGTTCGTGAAGATTACATTCGGTTGGGATACCGCCGTTAATTTGCATAGGAGAGTACAGCAATACAAAGAAACGTAAATATGTCGTGATGTTACATTATTACTTATTAACACGACATCTTCAAGGCGATATTCACGAGGTTTTAATTCATAGATACATATCAATTATGTTTGCTTTTACCCACAATGAACAAAATACACTCGGTACAATAACACCACATTATCAGCGGCATAACCATCACCATGGTTATATAAAGGTAGTCGGAATATGTAAGTTACGGAGGTCCGGAGTCGGTGGGTTATCTAAGAAAGCAGTGCTCAGCCTTGGGGTCTGACGCTCAATGAAATTGTCCCCACCACAACATTTGACCTTATCCTTTTGCAATTGTATAAAAATACAATAATATTGTTGTTGTCATAATATAATTATAGCTGTTTTGTAATTCGTTTATTACATCGATTTTGACTGATAGTCTAGGAATGTTAAAGAGAAAGAAAATGCAAGAAACTAAGAATATTCTTCTTCTTTTGTTTTCCAACATTTTATGAATTGCTGTAATTGTATAATTCACCTGCGTTCACTTCAAGTTCTACGGTTTTTCAGACAGACCTGCCAGGGGTACTGTAGCATAGCGCAATGACACGTGGCTTGCGAGGATGGAGTTAGTGGGTTATCTACAACGTTAGTGGTCAGCCTTGGGTCTGAAGCTCAGTGAAACTTAATCCATCTCATCTAGCCATTCTAGGTCTTGGTTGAGTACTGGCTACCCGATGGAGTCAAACGGTCAGGGTTGGATGCACATGATGGTTGGGGGGGGGCTTATAATATTAGTCGTAGGTCAAAAATTATCTCAATTTATGTGAAAATTTGATAACAGTTCTTACTGGTGTTGATAGTGTTGAATACCTTTTTATTTACCATTATGTTTTGTCATTGCTCTACTGCTGCATAAGGGGTGAAAGTTTGTTTACAGTTGTGTACGTATTAAATTTTATGCTCCAAAATGGTGGCGCCACACCACGGAGCTTGGATAATGGCAACCACATTCGCGAGAGTGACAAATGGTGGCGCCACACCGCGGATATGAATGTAGTTTGTCGATTTGATCAGATTTGCGTTGGCTAAAATAACCTAATGTTGATCCCGATTCGACAATATAAACATCATCATAGCTTGTTATTAGTGGCCACTAAGTTACGTATTTTTAAGAACAAACGTTTATTTTAAACCGGCGTATGATACGACACATTCTGCTGGCATGTATTTGCATAGGAAAGAACGGCAACATCAATAATTCTAAATCTTCCGTGAAGTTATGTTGAATAATCTTCAAACTACAGCTTATGTACATTATTCACGGGGTTTTAATTCATAGATACATATACATTAGTTATACCTTTTCCTAAAGTGACACAAATTTACTCGCTACGTTAACACCACATTATCAACTGGTTAACCATATCCATGGTTATAGCAAGATTGTCAGGACTCGTTAAACACGGAGGTCCGGAGTCGGTGGGTTATCTACGAAAATAGTGCTCAGCCTTGGGGTCTGACGCTTAATGAAATTCTCCCCACCACAACATTTGACCTTATCCTTTTGTAAGTTTAAAAAAAAAATTGAAAACTTGTATGATAACTAAATCCAGGTAAATTCTAATGCTTGCACAGTCCCATTGGAAGAGGAAGCCTTGTGTCACCAATACCTATCTTTCTCAATTTGTCAGTTCTAACTTGTACTCTTGTTTAGTCTGTTGGGTGCGTCCGTGCGTGCGTGCGTGCGTGCGTGTGTGTCATTAGCCGATTTTTTACAAAGAATAACTCTGAAGTGACAAGAATATTGAAAACTTATACAGAAGACCTACTCACAAGTGTGGCTTAATGGAATTTTTAGAGACTACCTAAAACTATACATTTACATCAAGACATACAACGTTGGCTTATGAAAGAGTATGACAGTTTTATCTTTTACTGCACTCCTGACAAACAGTTTTTCAAATTCAAGGTAATGCTAATACAGATGCTTCCAATGGCAACAGATTGGAATACTTGCCAGAGCAGGCATTTCCTGAAAGTGTTGGGGGAAAGCTAAGATGTGCGTAGTGATATTTTAATAAAAGTATAGCCATATAAACAGTATTACATATTTCATGCACATCTAACAAAGTTACCCCATACCAGAAATGATTAGTAGCACATTTCTCATACTTTGCCTTTGCGTAGTGATAGGGTATTTGGCCTTCTGTAGCAATAAAACAATACTTAAGAGAACGACACATTATCAGCAGCATAACCATATATGTGGTTACATAATGATAATAGGAAGACGGTAGTCATTGTCATACTACTGTGTATGTGGTGTATGGGGTGTGTATGGCGTGGGAGGTTTTTTCAGTTTTGTTTGAACATAATTGTATGCTTTGAAATGGTGGCACCACACCATGGAGCATGGATAACTGCAACCAGGCTTGTGAGAGCAACAAATGGTGGAACCATAGCACAGACAAGAATGTAGTTCTTTGTTGCGTGGTCTGACTTACACTGGTTGGAATAACCTAATATTGCCCTGACGATGTTATTACTTGTTGTTAGTTGCCAGTAAAATATACAAAGGTTTAAGAACACACGTTTATTTTAAATTGGGATATAATCGTGAGCCCTCTCACGGCCAGGTCTGCTAGAATAAAATTTGCATAGGAATGAACAGCAACATCAAGAATACTAAATGTTCAGTGAAGTTATGTTAATCATTCTTTAACAAAACAGCATAGGCACCTTACGCATGGAGTTGTAATTCATATATACAAGTAAACTATGTCTACTTTTCCCCACAATGTTAAACAGTCTACTCTGTATGGTAACACCACATTATCAACTGCTTAACCATATCCATGGCTATATCAAGATTGTCAGGACTTGTTTGATACGCAGGTCCGGAGTCGGTGGGTTATCTAAGAAAGCAGTGCTCAGCCTTGGGGTCTGACGCTCAATAAAATTGTCCCCACCACAACATTTGACCTTATCCTTTTGCAATTGTTTAAAAATATAATATTGGTGTTGTTATAATATAATTATAGCCGTTTTGTTATTGTTTTATTACATTGTTTTGACTGATAGTCTTAGAATGTTAAACAGAAAAAAATGCAAGAAACTAAGAATATTACTCATCTTTAGTTTTCCAACATTTGACGAATTACCGACTGGTGAAGTCAGTTGCTGTAATTGTATAATTCACCTGCGTTCAATTCAAGTTCTACGGTTTGCGGACACGACCTGCCAGGGGTACTGTAGCATAGCGCAATGACACGTGGCTTGCGAGGATGGAGTTAAGTGGGTTATCTACAACGGTAGTGATCAGCCTTGGGTCTGAAGCTCAGTTAAACTTAATCCATCTCATCTAGCCATTCTAGGTCTTGGTTGAGTACTGGCCACCCGATGGAGTCAAACGGTCAGGGTTAGATGCACATGCCGGTTGGGGGCCTTATATTGATTGATTTATTTAATATAACATGTAAAACATTGTACAATATATATGCATAGAAATATAATATTAGTCGTAGGTCAAAAGTCATCCCAATTTATGTGAAAATTTATAACAGTTCTTACTGGTGTTGATAGTGTTGAATACCTTTTTATTTACCATTATGTTTTGTCATTGCTCTACTGCTGCATAAGGGGTGAAAGTTTGTTTACAGATGTGTACGTATTAAATTTTATGCTCCAAAATGGTGGCGCCACACCATGGAGCTTGGATAATGGCAACCACATTCGCGAGAGTGACAAATGGTGGCGCCACACCGCGGATATGAATGTAGTTTGTCGATTTGATCAGATTTGCGTTGGCTAAAATAACCTAATGTTTATCCTGATTCGACAATATAAACATCATTATAGGTTGTTGGTGGCCAATAAATTACGTTTAAGAACAAACGTTTACTTTAAACCGGCGTATGATACGACACATTCTGCTGGCATGTATTTGCATAGGAAAGAACGGCAACATCAATAATTCTAAATCTTCCGTGAAGTTATGTTGAATAATCTTCAAACTACAGCTTATGTATATTATTCACGTGGTTTTAATCCATATATACATATACATTAGTTATACCTTTTCCTAAAGTGACACAAATCTACTCGCTACGTTAACACCACATTATCAACTGGTTAACCATATCCATGGTTATATCAAGATTGTCAGGACTCGTTAAACACGGAGGTCCGGAGTCGGTGGGTTATCTACGAAAATAGTGCTCAGCCTTGGGGTCTGACGCTTAATGAAATTCTCCCCACCACAACATTTGACCTTATCCTTTTGTAAGTTTAAAAAAAAAATTGAAAACTTGTATGATAACTAAATCCAGGTAAATTATAATGCTTGCACAGTCCCATTGGGAGAGGAAGCCTTGTGTCACCAATACCTATCTTTCTCAATTTGTCAGTTCTAACTTGTACTCTTGTTTAGTCTGTTGGGTGCGTCCGTGCGTGCGTGCGTGCGGGGTGTTTTCTTTGAATTTTTTACAAAGAATAACTCTGAAGTGACAAGAATATTGAAAACTTATACAGAAGACCTACTCACAAGTGTGGCTTAATGGAATTTTTAGAGACTACCTAAAACTATACATTTACATCAAGACATACAACGTTGGCTTATGAAAGAGTATGACAGTTTTATGTTTTACTGCACTCCTGACAAACAGTTTTTCAAATTCAAGGTAATGCTAATACAGATGCTTCCAATGGCAACAGATTGGAATACTTGCCAGAGCAGGCATTTCCTGAAAGTGTTGGGGGAAAGCTAAGATGTGCGAAGTGATATTTTAATAAAAGTATAGCCATATAAACAGTATTACATATTTCATGCACATCTAACAAAGTTACCCCATACCAGAAATGAGTAGTAGCACATTTCTCATACTTTGCGTAGTGATAGGGTATTTGGCCTTCTGTAGCAATACAACAATACTTAAGAGAACGACACATTATCAGCAGCATAACCATATCTGTGGTTACATAAAGATAATAGGAAGACGGTAGTCATTGTCGTACTAATG
Source organism: Ridgeia piscesae (assembly GCA_025642075.2). Lineage (NCBI taxonomy): Eukaryota > Metazoa > Annelida > Polychaeta > Sabellida > Siboglinidae > Ridgeia > Ridgeia piscesae. The sequence continues at coordinate 181,485 of JAODUO010001155.1, read as the reverse complement.
TGTATGGGGTGTATTAGGCGTGGGAGGTTTTTTCAGTTTTGTTTGAACATAATTGTACGCTTTGAAATGGTGGCACCACACCGTGGAGCATGGATAACTGCAACCAGGCTTATGAGAGCAACAAATGGTGGCACCATAGCACAGACAAGAATGTAGTTCTTTGTTGCCTGGTCTGACTTACACTGGTTGGAATAACCTAATATTGCCCTGACGATGTTATTACTTGTTAGTTGCCAGTAAAATATACAAAGGTTTAAGAACACACGTTTATTTTAAATTGGGATATAATAGTGAGCCCTCTCATGGCCAGGTCTGCTAGAATAAAATTTGCATAGGAATGAACAACAACATCAAGAATAAAAAATGTTCAGGGAAGTTATGTTAATCATTCATTAACAAAACAGCATAGGCACCTTACGCATGGAGTTGTAATTCATATATACAAGTAAACTATGTCTACTTTTCCCCACAATGTTAAACAATCCACTCTGTATGGTAACACCACATTATCAACTGCTTAACCATATCCATGGCTATATCAAGATTGTCAGGACTTGTTTGATATGCAGGTCCGGAGTCGGTGGGTTATCTAAGAAAGCAGTGCTCAGCCTTGGGGTCTGACGCTCAATGAAATTGTCCCCACCACAACATTTGACCTTATCCTTTTGCAATTGTTTAAAAATATAATATTGGTGTTGTTATAATATAATTATAGCCGTTTTGTTATTGTTTTATTACATTGTTTTGACTGATAGTCTTAGAATGTTAAACAGAAAAAAATGCAAGAAACTAAGAATATTACTCATCTTTAGTTTTCCAACATTTGACGAATTACCGACTGGTGAAGTCAGTTGCTGTAATTGTATAATTCACCTGCGTTCAATTCAAGTTCTACGGTTTGCGGACACGACCTGCCAGGGGTACTGTAGCATAGCGCAATGACACATGGCTTGCGAGGATGGAGTTAAGTGGGTTATCTACAACGGTAGTGATCAGCCTTGGGTCTGAAGCTCAGTTAAACTGAATCCATCTCATCTAGCCATTCTAGGTCTTGGTTGAGTACTGGCCACCCGATGGAGTCAAACGGTCAGGGTTAGATGCACATGCCGGTTGGGGGCCTTATATTGATTGATTTATTTAATATAAAATGTAAAACATTGTACAATATATATGCATAGAAATATAATATTAGTCGTAGGTCAAAAGTCATCCCAATTTATGTGAAAATTGATAACAGTTCTTACTGGTGTTGATAGTGTTGAATACCTTTTTATTTACCATTATGTTTTGTCATTGCTCTACTGCTGCATAAGGGGTGAAAGTTTGTTTACAGTTGTGTACGTATTAAATTTTATGCTCCAAAATGGTGGCGCCACACCATGGAGCTTGGATAATGGCAACCACATTCGCGAGAGTGACAAATGGTGGCGCCACACCGCGGATATGAATGTAGTTTGTCGATTTGATCAGATTTGCGTTGGCTAAAATAACCTAATGTTTATCCTGATTCGACAATATAAACATCATTATAGGTTGTTGGTGGCCAATAAATTACGTTTAAGAACAAACGTTTACTTTAAACCGGCGTATGATACGACACATTCTGCTGGCATGTATTTGCATAGGAAAGAACGGCAACATCAATAATTCTAAATCTTCCGTGAAGTTATGTTGAATAATCTTCAAACTACAGCTTATGTACATTATTCACGTGGTTTTAATCCATATATACATATACATTAGTTATACCTTTTCCTAAAGTGACACAAATTTACTCGCTACGTTAACACCACATTATCAACTGGTTAACCATATCCATGGTTATAGCAAGATTGTCAGGACTCGTTAAACACGGAGGTCCGGAGTCGGTGGGTTATCTACGAAAATAGTGCTCAGCCTTGGGGTCTGACGCTTAATGAAATTCTCCCCACCACAACATTTGACCTTATCCTTTTGTAAGTTTAAAAAAAAATTGAAAACTTGTATGATAACTAAATCCAGGTAAATTCTAATGCTTGCACAGTCCCATTGGGAGAGGAAGCCTTGTGTCACCAATACCTATCTTTCTCAATTTGTCAGTTCTAACTTGTACTCTTGTTTAGTCTGTTGGGTGCGTCCGTGCGTGCGTGCGTGCGTGCGTGTGTGTCATTAGCCGATTTTTTACAAAGAATAACTCTGAAGTGACAAGAATATTGAAAACTTATACAGAAGACCTACTCACAAGTGTGGCTTAATGGAATTTTTAGAGACTACCTAAAACTATACATTTACATCAAGACATACAACGTTGGCTTATGAAAGAGTATGACAGTTTTATCTTTTACTGCACTCCTGACAAACAGGTTTTTCAAATTCAAGGTAATGCTAATACAGATGCTTCCAATGGCAACAGATTGGAATACTTGCCAGAGCAGGCATTTCCTGAAAGTGTTGGGGGAAAGCTAAGATGTGCGAAGTGATATTTTAATAAAAGTATAGCCATATAAACAGTATTACATATTTCATGCACATCTAACAAAGTTACCCCATACCAGAAATGAGTAGTAGCACATTTCTCATACTTTGCGTAGTGATAGGGTATTTGGCCTTCTGTAGCAATACAACAATACTTAAGAGAACGACACATTATCAGCAGCATAACCATATCTGTGGTTACATAAAGATAATAGGAAGACGGTAGTCATTGTCGTACTAATGTGTATGGGGTGTATTAGGTGTGGGAGGTTTTTTCAGTTTTGTTTGAACATAATTGTACGCTTTGAAATGGTGGCACCACACCATGGAGCATGGATAACTGCAACCAGGCTTATGAGAGCAACAAATGGTGGCACCATAGCACAGACAAGAATGTAGTTCTTTGTTGCCTGGTCTGACTTACACTGGTTGGAATAACCTAATATTGCCCTGACGATGTTATTACTTGTTTTTAGTTGCCAGTAAAATATACAAAGGTTTAAGAACACACGTTTATTTTAAATTGGGATATAATCGTGAGCCCTCTCACGGCCAGGTCTGCTAGAATAAAATTTGCATAGGAATGAACAACAACATCAAGAATACTAAATGTTCAGTGAAGTTATGTTAATCATTCATTAACAAAACAGCATAGGCACCTTACGCATGGAGTTGTAATTCATATATACAAGTAAACTATGTCTACTTTTCCCCACAATGTTAAACAATCCACTCTGTATGGTAACACCACATTATCAACTGCTTAACCATATCCATGGCTATATCAAGATTGTCAGGACTTGTTTGATACGCAGGTCCGGAGTCGGTGGGTTATCTAAGAAAGCAGTGCTCAGCCTTGGGGTCTGACGCTCAATGAAATTGTCCCCACCACAACATTTGACCTTATCCTTTTGCAATTGTTTAAAAATATAATATTGGTGTTGTTATAATATAATTATAGCCGTTTTGTTATTGTTTTATTACATTGTTTTGACTGATAGTCTAGGAATTTTTAACAGAAAAAAAAATGCAAGAAACTAAGAATATTACTCATCTTTAGTTTTCCAACATTTGACGAATTACCGACTGGTGAAGTCAGTTGCTGTAATTGTATAATTCACCTGCGTTCAATTCAAGTTCTACGGTTTGCGGACACGACCTGCCAGGGGTACTGTAGCATAGCGCAATGATACGTGGCTTGCGAGGATGGAGTTAAGTGGGTTATCTACAACGGTAATGATCAGCCTTGGGTCTGAAGCTCAGTTAAACTTAATCCATCTCATCTAGCCATTCTAGGTCTTGATTGAGTACTGGCCACCCGATTGACTCAAACGGTTAGGGTTGGATGCACATGCCGGTTGGGGGCCTTATATTGATTGATTGATTTAATATAAAATGTAAAACATTGTACAATATATATGCATAGAAACATAATATTAGTTGTAGGTCAAAAGTCATCCTAATTTATGTGAAAATTGATAACAGTTCTTACTGGTGTTGATAGTGTTGAATACCTTTTTATTTACCATTATGTTTTGTCATTGCTCTACTGCTGCATAAGGGGTGAAAGGTTTTTTTTTACAGGTGTGTACGTATTAAATGTTATGCTCCAAAATGGTGGCGCCACATCACGGAGCATGGATAATGGCAACCACATTCGCTACAGTGACAAATGGTGGCGCCACACCGCGGATATGAATGTAGTTTGCCGATTTGATCAGATTTGCGTTGGCTAAAATAACCTAATGTTTATCCTGATTCGACAATATAAACATCATTATAGGATGTTGGTGGCCAATAAATTACGTTTAAGAACAAACGTTTACTTTAAACCGGCGTATGACACGACAAATTCTGCTGGCATGTATTTGCATAGGAAAGAACGGCAAAATCAATAATTCTAAATCTTCCGTGAAGTTATGTTGAATAATCTTCAAACTTATGTACATTATTCACGTGGTTTTAATTCATATATACATATACATTAGTTATACCTTTTCCTAAAGTGACAAAAATGTACTCGCTACGTTAACACCACATTATCAACTGGTTAACCATATCCATGGTTATATCAAGATTGTCAGGACTTGTTAAACACGGAGGTCCGGAGTCGGTGGGTTATCTACGAAAATAGTGCTCAGCCTTGGGGTCTGACGCTTAATGAAATTCTCCCCACCACAACATTTGACCTTATCCTTTTGTAAGTTTTTCAGATATTATTTAAATCTAATTGTCAGATTTTCATTACAATCTGTTGCTATTTTTAATGCAATTTATTTACATGAAGAGTGCCTGCTAGACCACATTTGAGAAGTTTCAACTCTGTAATGTATGCAATTTTTAAATAATCATAATTAACATAATTATTTCATGTAGTTCTATGCCTACATTTCATTGCAACTGTATTTTATTAATCACTGACAACATATGAAAACAGAACTCCACATCGGCCGAGTTTCTAGCTTTTGGAGCCTTTACTGTCCATATAAGGCACCAGATTTAATAATCTGACAAGCTCGCTGTGCTTAAAATTAACAGTCACTGCGTGGTTCACTGCAAGACAAAGATAGCAGAGAAAGTACTTAAGGGAATTACAATGTTTTGATACAGTATCTCTCAAATATAAATAAATTTAAATAATCCCTTTAGTGCGAAAACACATACCCGATCAGTTTAATTGCACAGACTTGCGATAGCAAGTCTCAAATTTCGAACTGTCATAATTGAGCTGGAATGCTCAATTTTCATATTCTTGCTTATCTTACCAAAGGATGTTCATCACAAATGCCTAATGCATTAAACAATTGAAGAGATGAGTGCACAAATGCTTAAGTGAAATCATGAATCTGCTTACATTTCAGAAGTTAGAGTTCAACTTTGAGATGGCTTGTGACGGCTGTTACAATGCAGCAAAAAGAGTTCTCGCAAAAATTGGAGGTATGTGAAGCTTCTGTTATGCCACACAAGCATCCAGTGTGACTGTACAGGACTGTAATTCAACAGTTTCATGTATTATTGTAATGTTTTGTAAGTCTTCAGACTTCACTGTTCTTGAAACTTGCTTGAACAGACAACTTTGACTTATATGACATTGTCTCAATGTAGGAAGAGCAGGTTGACTTGTGTGATATTGTCTATCTCAGTAGGTTTAATGTGATAGTGTCTATCTCAATACACTTATTTGACATTGACCATATTGTGGACCATGGGCAAGTTGACTTGTGACATCGACGAGCATGGGCAGATTGACTTATGTGACATTGTAGACCAGAGGCAGATTGACTTATGTGACATTGTAGACCAGGGGCCAGTTGACTTATGTGACATTTTAGACCAGATGCAGGTTGACTTATGTGACATTGTGGACCAAGGGAAGGTTGACTTATGTGACATTGTAGACCAGAGGCAGATTGACTTATGTGACATTGTAGACCAGGGGCCAGTTGACTTATGTGACATTGTAGACCAGAGGCAGATTGACTTATGTGACATTGTGGACCATGGGCAGGTTGACTTGTGACATTGTAGACCAGGGGCAGGTTGTCTTATGTGACATTGTGGACCAGGGGCAGTTGTCTTATGTGACACTGTAGACCAGGGGCAGGTTGACTTATGTGACATTGTAGACCAGGGCCAGTTGACTTATGTGACATTGTAGAGCAGGGCCAGTTGACTTATGTGACACTGTAGACCAGGGCCAGTTGACTTATGTGACATTGTAGACCAGGGCCAGTTGACTTATGTGACATTATAGACCAGGGCCAGTTGACTTATGTGACATTGTAGACCAGGGCCAGTTGACTTATGTGACATTGTAGACCAGGGCCAGTTGACTTATGTGACATTGTAGACCAGGGCCAGTTGACTTATGTGACATTATAGACCAGGGCCAGTTGACTTATGTGACATTATAGACCAGGGCCAGTTGACTTATGTGACATTGTAGACCAGGGCCAGTTGACTTATGTGACATTATAGACCAGGGCCAGTTGACTTATGTGACATTGTAGACCAGGGCCAGTTGACTTATGTGACACTGTCTGTCTCAGTGAGTCAGGAGCAGGTGGAGGCGGATGTCCCCAACCACAAACTGTGGGTGACGTCCAGTAAGTCGGCCGGTCAGCTGGTCGAAGCTCTCACGAAGACGGGCAAGAAGGTCCTCTATGTAGGACCAGTGTCGAACTGACCAATGTCCAGTATTGCTCGACTCAGGGTGGGTGGACAGTACACACTTAGTGATGATGCTTAATATGAAACAAATGTGAAATACGTTAATTTGTGCAATCAAAAGAATGACTTTTAATAAACAACCTTTAAATTTATTATTTATTAAAAAACTACACACTTTACAATTAAAATATGTAGGAGGCAGTGATTGAGCAGATCTCTCTTGGAATCCCTCCCAAATACTCCAGGATCAAGTTAACAAATGTCCAAGATAAAACTCTTGTAAAGTCTTCTAAGTTCAACTCGGACAACTTAGCTACTAGAAACTGGACAGACAGATGATCCAATCTAAGTGATTGTTCCATCCCCCAAAATGAATTGATCCAGATAATTTTACTTTTTAGGCCATTATTCATACGTATGTAAATTATTTAAATCATTTTAAAAACAAAATTAGCCTTATCCATTCTGCTTACTCCAAACATTGTAAATATTGACTTTCCAGAAGTGAATTCTCAACTTGCATTGTTTAAACCAGCCACACTCGCTGATGTGAGAAAATAACCATGTCGTTCCCATGTAAATCCTGTGATCTCAACCCAATCCCGACCATACTCCTAAAAGAATGTCTTGACCAATTAATTAGACTAATAACACAATCATAAATGCATCACTGTGCTCTAGCTTATTTCCTGATGATTTTAAATGCATGCATGTAAACCCAGTTCTTAAGAAGAAGACATATCTGCCTATAGATGACCTAAATAGCTTCAAACCCAACCCACTTCCAACGTGAGCTTTATTTCAAAAGTACATGGAAAGGTTGTACCTAACCGTCTCAGGTCTCACATCTACACAAATGAGTTACACAACGTGTCAGTCTGTGTACTAACAATTTCACTCCAGAAACAGCTCTTTTAGAAATACATAATGACATTAGCACTAACATTGATAATAGCAAAGTTACTGCATTAACCCTGCTTGACCTATCTGCCACATTTGACCATCGTTATATAACGAGATTGCTCAATCCCTTGGTTTCAGCCATCTAGCTCAATTTTTGAGGATATTGGCACATAAGTCATCATTATTAGTAAATTAGTTAAACATGCTTGAATTATTTCATTGTCTTCCTATTTCACTAATTCATCCTCTCATTGAATTGCAGGAGTGGAAACAACACAGTGAAATTCACCCTGGAGTCGGCCAATTGTAGATCAGCTTGACTACATCGTCTGTAATGAATTGTATCTAATGGAGTATGTCAGACTGGTACATAAATAAAATGTGATGTAAAAGGTTACTGTATACAATTTTGAACAAGTGGTTTTAGTGCTAATCGTGGAAAATTGTATACATCTGATTTGTTTGAATGAGAATATGGTCATAATTCATTATAAGAATTTGGAATTATTATCAAAGATTACAAGTGCCTGCCAACTGATCAACAAGCAGCTGTATACTTCTACTTGTCATATTTACCAGACATAGACTGGACTGCCTTTAGACACTGATGAAGTAGGGCATTTGAATGACTTGAAACATTCCATAATGTTACATTAAATAAACAAACCAATGCACCCTTTCTGTAGAGGCACAATATAATTACCGAGTTTGTTGTTGCATGTCAATGCAGCTGGAGGTATTATATGTCAATTCACTGCATTAGTCTTCTGGGTAACTCTTCACTTAGAAACAGAACTAGGCTTGACAACCTTTTCTCTTCTGTCCGTACACTGGTTTCTTGCTCGAGACGTAAGATGCAAGTTAAAAACAATTGTGCCAACTTCCTTGTATGACTGTGAAGAAAAAGTGTACATGTTCGCATTCCACGCAACCAACACATTCGGGTCTGTATTGCTGTTTACACATGTAATGTAGGTGACTTTTGGGAAGTTTTAAGTCTGGTGATGCCACATCGTTTGCTGTGGTTTTGTTTACATAAGTGTTGTTTTTATTGCATGTTTTCATTTGAAATGACATGCATAAATGTTTGTCTGTCTGTGCATTACTCACCATGGAAACTGCGATTTTACTGGTAAAAACAGAGGTGATAGTTGCTCACCAGAAGTTTTTAACTAATACGATAATAAAATCAATAAAATATGTACATCCGTTAAAGCACAAATATTTTGATTTTAGATTTCTACTGTTTTGATGTAGGTAAATACCTTGTATATTTGATATCACATGTAGATGGCATTCCTGTTGTGTGGTAACACTTGCTTATCAGAGGCCACTTTAGTGATGACATTTCATATAGTATTTACAATAGATGTGTGGAAATTGCAGGTTGGTCAAGTGTTATAGGTTCAAAAACAGCTGGCATTGTTATGGTGGAGTGTCATCTTTTGTGTGTGAAGTGGTGGCTTCCTGTAGATGTCACCTGTGTATGTGACAATGTTTATCACTGTTAAAATCATTACCTTTTATGCATTTCTCAGACAATTCACTTTCCTCACTTATAACGTGTGTGTAACATTTTGTAACAAATTTCACAGTGAGCTGGTGGGTGGTGGCAATTTTGTTTGTAGACAAGGAGGTGTATTGAAAGGAGTTGTATTGGAGGACTGAAGGAGTGAAACTGATCTGAAGACTACGACACTTCGATGACAGCACTGCAAAAACTACTGTGTGGCCATCTAGTGGAAGTCATCAGAAGTTAGCTGTTATAACGAGTAAAAAGGAGAATGACTGAGAAAACTGCAGAAAAAGTAATGACAGATCGGTGGGTTTCAGTTGTGTGTGCACAGATATAGATAGACTTATGGCATGGTCGAATGTTGTGATAACATATTTATGTGAGACATTAGGTGGTGGCAGTCGCAAAGTAAACATTCAAATACAATCAACGATGTTGAGTCTTGGATTAATAAAATATATATTCTACAGAAACACTTCGGCTGTGGACCTTGATTGTTACATTAACTTTACGTATTAAAACGGCCTTATCCATGGCATAAAATGGATTGGCCGAAGTGTTTTTGTAGCCCTAATTTCTGCAGTACAACCTGTACTGGACATAGCGTTAACATGGGCCAATAAATCATATCACGACTGCGTTGCTGTGCAGATAAAACAACTAGTTTGTTCTGTAGTTTGATGAACCACAAATCATGTTCAACACACACATACACACCATTCAACGTAAGCACACACATATTCTGTGTCAACTATTTTGTAAACGTAACCCAACAAATATTAACCAGTGAACTGCACGTTTCCTTAAAGGATACTTAATTAGTTTGTAGGTGTCAGAGGCTTTCTGTACATTGATTACTCTGCTGCCATCTGATATAAAACGTACAAAGTCTGTACATGTACACAAGGTAATGTAATAAAGACTGACAGAGTCGTCGACATGAAATACTTCACACCAGTAGTATACTCATGTCACAGTTCATCACAAATATGCACTACTGTACAGTGACTGCAGCTATCCAGTATGCAATGTTAGGCAGGTTTAACTCCAGAATCTGTCAACCCTGTTGCAGTTCTAAAGTGTTGCTGGTCTACTGTCTCTGTTCTGTTTCCCCGGGTCCTACGTTGCTGTTCTGCTCTGTGACACTGTGTCCTATGTTGCTGTTCTGTGTCACTGTGTCCTATGTTGCTGTTATTTCAGTGATGTTTCGAAGACTTCTTTGAAATGCTGCATCCAAATTAAGGAACACGATCAATCATGATGTCATTTATATGGAACTGTCTGATTTTTTCTTGGTAACAAACCCAAACTTCCTAGGTATATACATCTTAGAATATCATAATGCGAATATCATTATTCCAAACCCAACATCTTGGATATATATATCTGTTTTTGATATGATACAACACCAGAAGGATACTATTTTTCTGATGGTCGTTTCTCCTTGTCTGTTGGTGAATCCTGGAAGGAGAGACACTGATGTAACTATCACAGTACGAGACAGGCACACAGAAACAAGACTGACACAATATCTCTACAAGTTGAAGAACAAATGTCAAAACTGCTGCTTGGGTGGACTTTTTGAACAATGAATGATAAAATGTTGAATATTTTACATATATTTTGCAAATGAGTGTAGTGTCCCAAGGGGTTGAGGGAAAGAGAGAATTGGAAAGGGGATTGGGAGAGAAAACGAGTGGATATTTTTAGAAAAACACCAGTTGGGCAGACCCATGATAAAATGTAATATGACAAAGACAATCCTCTTTAACTCGTCATTGCTTGGCCTAGTACGAACCTTCTTTGACTTCCTGGTTGAGTGATTCAGGATGTCTTCTCTCTCATTTGACCTGGACTTTGACTTGGACCCAACTGGCTTCTCGTGGCCGTTCACCTTCGACTTGCCTGTAGTGACAACATTTTATTTAATTGTTGTATACGTACTTCTTTTGTACTGGTCTTAAGGTTGCCATATTGGCCCACGGTCAACACAATGGCAAAATGAATATGGTCAGTTCATGAAAATTTTTATAAACTGACAATAGCAAGTAACGATCTATATATAATATGCTAATACACACATTGAAAGTGCATCTCGAGGTCCACAGAACTGTATACATTTAAAGTGTTCAACACGTCAGTCACCGCTGTTTTCGACACAGATCAGCCCAATCTGCTCTCTGATGCCACACAATCCCAGAATATTTGTGCAGACGCAGACATTTAGAAAGTTTTGTTTACCATTGTTATTTTGTCTTGGGACAATAATATCTCTGTCTTCCCAACTTACCACTGGTGTCGTCAGACTTGTGACGTTTACCCTCCTTCACAGCCTCTTCCTCCTCACCCTTTTCCTACAGCAAGGACACAAGGCTGCTGAGATACTACAAAAGCTTCTTCTTCAATTCACTCCTCTCTCTGCTCATTTTGCAAAGCATTACCCTACTAGTAACCACACTGGCTTATCAAGTTTTTTTATGGAACATTTTATATATACTTTTGATGAAATCAATAGACAAACTTTAACTTATTTATAAACGTTGCCAGTAACAAGTGGTGATTATGTTATTCAATGTTGTGTCTTCTTCTTCTGTTAAATTTTAAGTATGATTAACACAAGTCAGATGTATCTCTCTTGTTTGGCATTGTACAACTGATCTTATTGGCAGTTTCCTGGGGTATTCGTGAATTATGTTTGTTTTGACACAAACATTTATGGTTGTTTAAATTAACGCAAGTTAGTAAAAAATGCCCAACTGACTGGCAGTTCAGGACAATCCAAACACACATTTAAGGGTATGGCCACCTGATATATGTCTGATGTATGATACAAAACCTAAAACAGGTATTTGTAACCAATAGGAAATTCTAAAGAGAAAAAGATCTCTTCTGGAGGTGTTACTTTCCTTCAGTGATTAATACCTGAATATGTCATTAATTTCCTTCACGGAATAATACCTGAACGTGTAAGATGTAAACCGTCCTGGAGGAAAATGTTAACACATTATATCGATCAATTATATGCAATTAGAGTCAGTCTACAAGGCTTGCATTCTGGCAGAGTTCCCAAGTGCCGTCCGGACATGGAGATGACCGTCCTCGAACTTACTCTTCTCTTCTCGGCACGATCCTTCTTTTCCTTTATCTTCTCGATACTCCTGTCATGGGCGGGGCTCTGAGGAAGAGACCAATTAAACATTTATAAGCTAGATCACATGGTACAACTCATCCTCAGCCCCAGGAGCTTAGCTGATGACACCAGTCTTGGTGCCCCATAGCAGACCACGTGCACAACAGTCAAGTCTAGCTCAGCCAATGATATAATCTGCTGTGTTCAGCTTGCTTTCGTTTCAGTTGATGCTATGTGCAGTGTGGGACGTGATGGATGGACGGTCCTGGGACATGACGGATGCTCGGTTTCGGGACGTGACGGACGGATGGTACCGGGATGTGACTGACGGACGGATGGTACCGGGCGGGATGTGACTGACGGACGGATGGTACCGGCATGTGACTGACGGATGGATGGTACCGGGATGTGACTGACGGACGGATGGTACCGGGATGTGACTGACGGATGGATGGTACCGGGATGTGACTGACGGACGGATGGTACCGGGATGTGACTGACGGACGGATGGTACCGGGATGTGACTGACGGACCGATGGTACCGGGATGTGACTGACGGACGGATGGTACCGGGATGTGACTGATGGATGGATGGTACCGGGAAGTGACGGATGGATGGTACTGGGATGTGATAAATGGACGGTCCCGGGACATGACGGACGGTACTGGGACATGATGGACAGACGGTCCCAGGATATGATAGACGGATGGATGGTACTGGGGTGTGACGGACGGATGATGGTACTGTGATGTGATGGATGGACGGACGGTCGGTTTCGGGACGTTGACAGATGGACGGATGGTACCGGGATGTGACAGACGGTACTGGGACGTGATGGACGGAACTGGGACGTGATGGTACTGGGACATGACAGACGAACAGTCCTGGGACATGACGAATGGACAGACGGTACTGGGACGTGACAGACGGACAGACTCCTAGGTGCAAGTGCAACTGAAGAATTCATTCAGCCACTGGCAGCACTGACCCTGCCCGGAGTAGTGAGGTGCAGCTAACACGTTGGTGTTTGAAAAGGCCCATCCAAAAATGGCAAACTAATGTGGTACACCTGTACAATTAAATTTATTATTTCATTTGCATATTTGGGAATAACTGATGTATATATCAAAGTGTTATGCATTTATAACGGGTTGTGAGGTCTGCCTGATCCAAAACCATCTTTGGATGTTTGTACAACACTCAATTGAGTGAATGTTGTCATATTACGCTTTTTTGAAATAAGCCTGTTTATTACATGAAACTTGTTTATGTCTATTGTGGAGCACCAAATAACTACATCATATGATAATATAACTATATAAAATGACATATAACAACACCATATGACAGTTACAGTTATCTGCATGAAGACTTGGCCTCTACAGTCAAATGTAACACATTGCTTCTGTCACAGCCTAGAAATGTACATTGATATAACACGTCATAGCATAATTCTCACAACTTGCCTGTCTGAACTAATACAATTTAGTCTTTACATTTATTTCACAATTGTTTATATTTATTTGAGCCGATTTAATTGTGGCGATTCAAGTGTATGGACTGTGGCTCCCCCAGTGCTATCATGTGTCATCAGGTTTACCACGATGCCCACATAAGGATGTAACAAAATATATTATCATAATCCAACACGTGTCCTTACAAAATCTGCACAGACTGTTAGGTTAGCTGTGTTAGACGTACCTTGTGTGTCTTGTCTCGAGACTCAGGTGTGTGGAAGTTGTGGAGAGGTTCCTGGAATAATCCCAAGTGTACAACACACATTGCAACACATGTCAACACACTTGTCAACCCTTCGACATATCAGTCTCAACACACATCCTTCGCAACACTCTAGTAGACTCTTGATACATCTAATGAACTTGTAAATGTTTGGCATCTGTCAACTGATGACATGTCCTCAACACTTTGGTCAACTGTTGACACATCTCTCTCAACACACCTGTCAACTCTTGATGCACCTCTCTCAACACACCTGTCAAGTATTGATGCATCTCTCTCAACACACCTGTCAAGTATTGATGCATCTCTTTCAACACACCGGTCAAGTATTGATGCATCTATCTCAACACACTGGTCAAGTATTGATGCATCTCTCTCAACATACAGGTCAACTATTGACAAATCTATGTCAACATATTGGTCAACTCTTGATATATCTCTTTCAATACAATGACATGTAAATCTCAACACACTGGTCAACTCTTGACACATCTCTTCTAACACGCTGGTCAACTCTCAATACATACATCAACTCTTGAGAAATTTCTTCCAAACCATAGGTCAACTCTTGACATCCTTCTCAACAAATAGGTAAATTCTTTACACATCTATCTCATCACACAGGTCACCTCTTGATGCATTTCTCTCAACACACATGTCAAGTCTTAACATATCTTTCTCAACACACAACTCGTGACACATTTATTTTCAACATAGGTCATCTCTCAACACACATGTCAACTCTTGATGCATCTCTCTCAACACACGTCAACTCTTGATATATTTAATCTCAACACAAGTAAACTCTTGACATCGTTCAACACACGTGTCAACTCTTGACACATCTCTCTCAACACACATCAACTCTTGACACTTTTATTTTCAACGCATAGGTCAACTCTGGACACATCTCTCTCAATACACAGGTCAATTCTTGGCATATCTCTCATCACACCGGTCAACTCTTGTCACATCTCTCAATACACAGGTCAACTCTTAACACATCTCTCAACACACCGGTCAACTCTTGTAACATTTATCTAAACAACTCTTGACACCTCTATCAACTCACTGGTAAACTCTTGACACATCTCTCAACAACATACTGGTCAACTCTTGACACATTGGTCCTAGGACCTGTCACGTCTTTTAGCACTGGTCTACTCTGTTCAGATGAGTTGACCAGTGCTAACTGAGACACGCAGTGCTTTTACAAGCACCAAATTGACTTGTGAACCTGACTCAATGCCCTTCTATGTCAACTATGAAACAACTGTCTCTACACTCTAGCTTTTACATTAAGACATCAAGAAACAATAAATTGACTGCAAAATAAATAAAAAGAATACAAATGAGAATTCAACATCAACTAAAAAGCAAACGAACCATTATCATCAACACTGAAATACTCTTTCTTTTACATCAACAATGAAACAACTGAGGTAATACTTAATCTTTCACGTCTCCCACAATCTACCTTTTATATAAACAATGAAACAGCTGAATCAATACTCTCTCTTTTTATATCAACTATGGAACTGACTCAACACTCTACCCTTCACATCAACAATTAAGTAACTGACTCAACATTCTACCCTTCACATCAACAATTAAGCAACTGACTCAACACTCTACCCTTCACATCAACAATTAAGTAACTGACTCAACACTCTACCCTTCACATCAACAATTAAGTAACTGACTCAACATTCTACCCTTCACATCAACAATTAAGTAACTGACTCAACATTCTACCCTTCACATCAACAATTAAGTAACTGACTCAACATTCTACCCTTCACATCAACAATTAAGCAACTGACTCAACACTCTACCCTTCACATCAACAATTAAGTAACTGACTCAACACTCTACCCTTCACATCAACAATTAAGTAACTGACTCAACATTCTACCCTTCACATCAACAATTAAGTAACTGACTCAACATTCTACCCTTCACATCAACAATTAAGTAACTGACTCAACATTCTACCCTTCACATCAACAATTAAGTAACTGACTCAACATTCTACCCTTCACATCAACAATTAAGTAACTGACTCAACATTCTACCTTACAGATCAATGATGAAATAACTGATGCAATACTTTAACTATCACCTCGTCTATGATAGTTACAATCTTCTTAGTTACATAGCGTTCACATCTATCACAAAACCACTGGCTCAATGCTCTACCATTCACCTCAACCATTAAACAACTGGCTCAACACTCTACTACCATTCACATCAACCAGAACACAATTGGCTCAACACCCTACCATTCACATCAACCATTAAACAACTGGCTCAACACTCTACCATTCACATCAACCAGAAAACAACTGGCTCAACACTCTACCATTCACATCAACCAGAAAACAACTGGCTCAACACTCTACCATTCACATCAACCAGAAAACAACTGGCTCAACACTCTACCATTCACATCAACCAGAAAACAACTGACTCAACACTACCATTCACATCAACCAGAAAACAACTGACTCAACACTCTACCATTCACATCAACTAGAAAACAACTGACTCAACACTCTACCATTCACATCAACCAGAAAACAACTGACTCAACACCCTACCATTCACATCAACCAGAAAACAACTGACTAATCAGGCTCCATTCATTTGCAATAGTATCAAAGAATGAGAACTGAATCTATTCCAAAACTTCTCATCACCCATAACATTATTCTTGTTAAACTTTAATATCCCATATAACTGTGTACACAAAATGATACAAGCTGTTTAGATGTATCTGAGACAGACAGAGAAAATATTTACATGGTTAGATGGTATCGAATCTACACTTAGAAGGTTATTGTGCTTTTAAGATTTCACAAATTTGTTGCTGTAAGGTTGACAGGTTTTGAACATATGTTTATGATTTTTGATCAGAACTTCATTAAAAAACAACTAAAAAGTAAATGCATGTCTTTGTATTGTAACCTTCAGTGTACTGTTTGTTTATGCCAGAACACGTATTTACATGAATAAAATTATAAACAATTGTTACCTATTTTTAAATGCATGCACTGATATGAAACAATTACCGTTAAGGTCAAATATTGCATTTCAAAGGTGAAGGCTTTGTAGTTCACCATATTGACTGTATAAAATTGTAAATATGACAATCCCAAATTGCATACAAGCATTTTAAAGTTTCCTTTGCTGAGCAGAGCTTCTCTACAATTACAGTAACTACCGGTGTTACATTACGTACCACTGTTAACATTGTGTAGAAAAGTATTTTGGGAGGCGAGTGTCTTTTACAAGGCAGTGAGCCATTATCGAAGGTATGGTCCAAGCTCTATGGTTATAATCCATAATTTGAAATCTGGCTCGCAGTACTGCTTGATAAAACAAAATATGTAACAAACTTCTTATGGATTATGTTCACGGTTTTGCGTAATTAAAAAAAGTCCAAAATTTTCTCTTGAATCACCAAAAAACTGTGTTATACTGTTTAAACTCATTTTTTTATTATAAACTAAATGAAAACACAACCAATGTGCAGCTGTTTAAATTTCTGTACAACATATTATCAGGACAATAATAATTAACACCTCTTATCACAGTAGCTATGGTAACGTGTAATTTACCATCTGCTTTCACAATCATAACTCTGACAATACACTTTGTAACCACGCCTCTGGCGACCACATATAAAAGTAATACTCAATGTTTAACACCAAACATGTTGTTAATGTAGCCAAGCTGTTACACAATTAAATATCTTTTTGTGCAATAGACAATTTAAACTTTTTTTTAAATAGATATAATATCTTGAATCTTGAGATCAGTTTAAATGCATTATATTTGGACTAGTTAGTCTGTTCTGTTCATAAATCTCACAATTAGTTAATTACAACAGCAACAACTGGAATTATGAGGTCTTACTCCCTATTTCAAATTTGCAGGTGTATCCCATATATTCCCATATAAATGCCTAGCCAAATTAGGCAGGTTTCCCCATAGATTATCTTGGATAAACATTTTTTATGTTTTCCAGTGACAACTAATTAAACGGTAGTAAGGTACTGACTATGCCAATTTTTTTACAAGCTGCTAAAATCATAATAATAACAAACAATTAACATCACAAGGTTGACTGTTGTCAAACAAAAGATATACTGATATTATAAAAACTTTTAATCACAGCTATTGGGAGGCCTGCATATCCCAGTAAGAAACGGCAGTAACTTCACAAGGCCACCTAAACCATACTGTACCCAGCTGCAGTATGCATTTGCAGCTGCATAAATATTATGTAACAAAGGAACAT
This sequence comes from Ridgeia piscesae, assembly GCA_025642075.2. Lineage (NCBI taxonomy): Eukaryota > Metazoa > Annelida > Polychaeta > Sabellida > Siboglinidae > Ridgeia > Ridgeia piscesae. Next base: position 163,268 of record JAODUO010001155.1, on the reverse strand, counting down.
GAATTGCTTGTTTTGGAAATTTTCTAGAGAAACTTCTCAAATAACAAAATTGTCTAAAAAACAGTTGAGAATTTGCCCTCCCACACTACTTTCACATCAGCCTCTAGAACAACATAATTTGCTGCATATATACGTATATGTATATATATATATATATATATATATATATATATATATATATATATATATATGGCAGTCTTGTATCGCTGAGATGACACTGGCACTAGTCACACCTTCTGTCAATAATACTGTCACAGTCAATCAGCAATAACACTAGTTGGCTACAACTGATGTCACTGTTCACTTGTCAACAAGTCTTAAAGTCAGGTAACACTCCAGATGACACTATCAGTAGGTGGTCCAGATGACACTATCAGTAGCTGATCCAGATGACACTGTCAGTAGCTGTTCCAGATGACACTATCAGTAGGTGGTCCAGATGACACTATCAGTAGCTGATCCAAATGACACTGTCAGTAGCTGTTCCAGATGACACTATCAGTAGCTGCTCCAGATGACACTATCAGTAGCTGCTCCAGATGACACTGTAAGTAGCTGTTCCAGATGACACTATCAGTAGGTGGTCCAGATGACACTATCAGTAGCTGATCCAGATGACACTGTCAGTAGCTGTTCCAGATGACACTATCAGTAGGTGGTCCAGATGACACTATCAGTAGCTGATCCAAATGACACTGTCAGTAGCTGTTCCAGATGACACTATCAGTAGCTGCTCCAGATGACACTATCAGTAGCTGATCCAAATGACACTGTCAGTAGCTGGTCCAGGTGACACTATCTGTAGCTGATCCAGATGACACTGTCAGTAGCTGCTCCAGATGACACTGTCAGTAGCTGCTCCAGATGACATGTCAGTAGCTGATCCAGATGACACTGCCAGTAGCTGCTCCAGATGACACTGTCAGTAGCTGCTCCAGATGACACTATCAGTAGCTGATCCAAATGACACTGTCAGTAGCTGGTCTAGGTGACACTATCTGTAGCTGATCCAGATGACACTGTCAGTAGCTGCTCCAGATGACACTGTCAGTAGCTGCTCCAGATGACATGTCAGTAGCTGATCCAGATGACACTGCCAGTAGCTGCTCCAGATGACACTGTCAGTAGCTGCTCCAGATGACACTATCAGTAGCTGATCCAAATGACACTGTCAGTAGCTGGTCCAGGTGACACTATCTGTAGCTGCTCCAGATGACACTGTCAGTAGCTGCTCCAGATGACAATGTCAGTAGCTGCTCCAGATGACACTATCAATAGCTGATCCAGATGACACTGTCAGTAGCTGCTCCAGATGACACTGTCAGTAGCTGCTCCAGATGACACTGCCAATGACCTCATGCAAGTTGTCTGTTTTGAGTAACCAAAGGTAAGTTGCCTTCTTTGAATGAAATCAGGTAAAGTGTTTCAGGTAAGTTCTGATTTGAACAATCTCAGTTAAGATGTCCGTTTCAACCGACCTCAGGGAAGTTGCCTGCTTCAAATGACCTCAAGTAAGTTGTCTCAGGTAATCTGTCTGTTTCAATCTCAGGTAAGTTGTCTCAGGTGAGTTGTCTATTTTGAGTGACTTCGGGTAACTCGTCTCAGGTAATCTGTCTGTTTGAAGTAACCTCAGGTAAGTTGTTTGTTTTGAGTGCCCTCAGGTAAATTGTCTGTATCAAGTTACATCAGGTAATTTGTCTCAGGTAAGCTGTCTGTTTTGTGTGACTTCAGGTAAGTTGTCTCAGGTAAGTTGTCTGCATCAAATGAACTCTGGTGAGTTGTCTGTTTTTAGTGAACTCGGGTAAGTTGTTTCAGGTAAGTTGTCTGTATCAAGTGACATCAGGTAAGTTGTCTCAGGTAAGCTGTCTGCATCGAGTGACCTCGGGTGAGTTGTCTGTTTCGAATGACATCAGGTTTGTTGTGTTTTGAGTGATCTCGGGTAAGTTGTCTCGGGTAAGTTGTCTCCCCAGGTGAGTTGTCTGTTTCGTGTGGCATCAGGTAAGATGTTTCAGGTAAGTAGTCTGTTTCAAGTGACATCAGGTAAGTTGTCTCAGGTAAGTTATCTGCATCAAGTGACCTCAGGTAAGTTGTCTGTCTTGAGTGACGTCGGGTAAGTTGCCTCAGGTAAGTTGTCTCAGGTAAGTATCTCTCTCAAGTGACATCAGGTAAGTTGTCTTTGGTAAGCTGTCTGTTTTGAGCGACCCCAGGTTCATTTGCTTGCTTAGTGCCTTTGATGTGATGTGACTTCTTGTCTTGATTGTAGCTGATGACTCTCCCAGTACTCTCCATGCTGACACCAGTACTCTCCATGCTGACACCAGGACTCTCCATGCTGACACCAGTACTCTCCATGCTGACACCAGGACTCTCCATGCTGACACCAGTACTCTCCATGCTGACACCAGTACTCTCCATGCTGACACCAGGACTCTCCATGCTGACACCAGTACTCTCCATGCTGACACCAGGACTCTCCATGCTGAGACCAGTACTCTCCATGCTGACAACAGTACTCTCCATGCTGATACCAGTACTCTCCATGCTGACATCAGTACTCTCCATGCTGACACCAGTACTCTCCATGCTGACACCAGTACTCTTCCACCAGGTTTCTCTATTTCCTTTAGGCAGCTCTTCATTGCAGTGGCTCTGTCACAGTTGTTATCCCCCTAGACCTGTAGATGGCAGCTCCACGACCTCCAATCACATCAGACTTAGCAGCCCGCCATTACGCTAATAATTTTCAGATACTAACCTTTGTTGCCTGAATGGCCTCGATCTTTCGACGCTTCATATCTGAAACACAACAAAAACATGGTTTACAGATGCAATAAAACGTACGTTCTCTGGTGCACGTGTGTGTGTGTGTGTGTGTGTGTGTGTGTGTGTGTGTGTGTGTGTGTGTGTGTGTGTGTGTGTGTGTGTGTGTGTGTGTGTGTGTGTGTGTGTGTGTGTGTGTGTGTGTGTGTGTGTGTGTGTGTGTGTGTGTGTGTGTGTGTGTGTGTGTGTGTGTGTGTGTGTGTGTGTGTGTGTGTGTGTGTGTGTGTGTGTGTGTGTGTGTGTGTGTGTGTGTGTGTGTGTGTGTGTGTGTGTGTGTGTGTGTGTGTGTGTGTGTGTGTGTGTGTGTGTGTGTGTGTGTGTGTGTGTGTGTGTGTTGGGGTGTGTGTGTGTGTGTGTGTGTGTGTGTGTGTGTGTGTGTGTGTGTGTGTGTGTGTGTGTGTGTGTGTGTGTGTGTGTGTGTGTGTGTGTGTGTGTGTGTGTGTGTGTGTGTGTGTGTGTGTGTGTGTGTGTGTGTGTGTGTGTGTGTGTGTGTGTGTGTGTGTGTGTGTGTGATCCAAATATCTCTGTCACTCTCACGCATGTACTGCTGACATTATGAAGCCGTGCCTGCGGGTCCAATTGGATAGTGGGCAGATGTTTTGGGGCTGCGGACATGGGGAACTTATGTCCTAAACATTTCAAACAGCTGCTTTTTAAGTCATAACTTCAGATATATTTTGTTTTCTCCGACACTAAACAGATTACAAATAGACTATTGTGAGACTGCCAGACACAATGCCATCATAACACTACTGCAACATGACACTACAACCACTACAACAAAACTACCTCAATATTCATCCTCGGTAGCAAGGCAGATTTTCAAGGGGAAAACAATCCTGACACACACCTCTCTCATCAATGTGCTTCGGCGATGGTTCGGCACTGCGTCTATGACCATGTCCTGCTGCCATCCTCTCCGAGTCTCGTTCGCTCTCTCGCTCGTCACTGCTGTGGCTGCGGGTCACAAACTTCTCCTTCCTCGAGTCGTCGTGACCACGGTCGTCATGGTGAGCTGGCGCCACCTGCTGGTCGTCCCTGCGATCTCGGTGTTTCGTCTTTGGGTCGCGGGGCTCCTCCTTGATGCGCACCTCCTTCTCCCGCAGTTCCTTGTCACGTCCCTTGTCCTTCTCCCTGTCGCCATGGAAACACATCACTGTCACTTCCTCAGTCACCAACACTAACAGTCGCCACTTCCATGTGTGTACATAAAACGTAATTTTGTTTACATAAAACAATACTTTAAGCTTGATTTTATTCTAAAGAGAGGCAACAGGTGCACTACACTAATGGAGGCATTGTCTAAATTTAGACGAATAAACAATGTATGGGCAGTGAAAATCAACGCAATTTGTTGCGGTCAGTAACAATGGACAAAGCCAGCGGCACAGGACTTGCATTTTATTGCATCATTCGAGACCACGAATGAGAATTATTCACCATTTGAAGCAAGTTTGATGGGAAACTGTTTGGGAGTGTGGATTCGTGGACCGGACAAGGAAGCACACATACCTGCCCAACATGGGTGAGCCTCTGTCCTTGCCCTCCTTCAGACTCTCCCTCTTTTCCTTCTCCGCCTTCCTGTCGCTGTGAGATCCACCCTCCTTCCTGTCTGCCCTCACCCCCTTGCTATCCGCCCCACTCCCGTGCCCACTACTCCTCCCGTCATCGCTGCCTCGGCTGCTACCCCTCACGTCGTCACCCCCTCGGCTGTTGTTTCTGATGTCGTCACCCCCTCGGCTGCTGTTCCTGGAGTGGCCGTTCCCCCTTGAGTCATCACCCCCTCTGCTCTGTCGCTCTACCTTCACTGTCACCTCCGCCTTGGCGTCCTTGTTGTTGCTGTTCGACCTCTCTTTGCCTGCACGACACCAAATATGGTCATGAAGTCACACGATCAAACATTGATATTCAACAATGGTAGTGCAGTTATCGGACATAAAACTAGCAGTTAAGTTTGATTGTTCTATTGTGAACTCATATACTTTAAAATTTAATTTTGAATGTTTATTGTACACTAGTCATAGTTAAAAAAATATATATTTCCAGTGTGTTTCAAATAATCTCAATTGTTTTGAAAAGTAAAACAGAATATAAATTTTCCACAATGCAATCCTCTTGAGACATTTTACCATCATATTTCCACTTTGTTTTTAACTTCACATGTGTTTCAAGAACATGGGCCCCAAACAACAACAAATGTCTCAAACTTAACAAGAAAGAAGAAAGAGAGAGCCAGAATGGCCACCAGAGGCGACACTATTAGAATTCTCACTGCCAGAATATGACCACAAACTCACCCTGAACGTGGTCAGACTTGACAGCCTGCACCGTCCGCCCAGTGCTGCCACTAGGGGGAGCCGACTTGCCGGGTTCCTGCTTGACGGAGTTACTACTGCCACCTTTTGGCTTGTTCTGCTACAGCATCGACACAGTTGTACCAACAGCAAACACGCACGCATTCATGCATGCATGCACACAGTGCTCACAGCTTAGCATTCTGATTTTAAACAGATTTACGTTAATAACATTATTATGGGAAGTTTTTTTATTAACTATGTGTGTTGTTTGTCCTGAATATTTGCTTGAAAATAATGTATTTTACCATTTCAATCCACAACACTATTAACTAATAAATAGTAGCCATTTGTATATGCCTGTAATTGTAATATCAACTCTTTAAAATGCAGCAACATGCTTTGAAAGGACTTGACAACAGACTGGGTGGGTTCAGCTGCTAGAGACCGTGAAACAGTCACTCATACTAAGTGTCTCACTCACAGCATCCGTGTCAAGTCTGTGAAAGTCCGCCTCCAGGATCCAAGTCTTCCGTTTCACTTTCAACTGTCCTGCGTACCTGCAGCAATGTCAATCTTTTATAAACTGTAAAATCATTGCAGTGACATTTTAGATGCTGTACATGTCAGGTCAAAGCAATGACATTCTCAGATGCTTCGCCATAAAATAAAAATTACATAATGCCATTATCTTTTACCCTGTCAATATGAAATGATGGATGAGTTTGAAAGCATATCTACTGAACACAAACTATTAATAAAAATTGTCAGTTGCACAACCAAAGTGGTGCAACTGGCAGTTTTTCTTAACATTTCTTAGAATTTGCAAACTTGATGATGTATGCATAATCAGAATTTTGTGGCAGTAAACATTTCATAACTGACTGGAGCCACCTGGTGAACCACTAATTGTCCACCAGTGTCTGTGTGTATGGACTCCACGACCGTCCCAAGAATGACCTTGACCTACCCCATTGCGAAAGCCCACAGGTCAGGGCGCTTGACCTTCTCCTGTTGGCAGACGCGGTCGACCCGCCTCTCCAAAGCCTGACCCAACTTGATCACCTTCGGGTAGTGAGGCAGCACCTGCAGGGTCAAAGGTCAGCAGGGTCAAAGGTACATATTCTCAGTGCTGTGGCCAGACTCTAGGACCACTCCACTTCCTTTACACTTTGCCCCATGCAGATTTGTTCTTTACAACACCAACTTAACTTCCCCAGAAAAAATTCAGCCATGCTGTAGTATTGCACACAAGTTGTTAACTCATATATGTCCACCACTGTTTTTATTGCTACAGTTGACTGAGAGTGCTGCCTAATTACTGGTCGATTGTTTACCTGATGAATAAAGGGAGAAACTGTACCCACTAAATGGGACTAGCATTGTAACAAACACCCTAAACATCCCATCCATAACACGGACCACCTAAAACTACACGCCATAACTGTGATACAATAATGTATGCTTATGCAGTAATTTCATCTCTAAGCATCAACAAAATTTCCTCAAAGTACTGTTAGATTTCAGTAATAGTATTGCCATAAAGTATACCCTTCCCCATGGGCCGGAGTGTCACATCAGTTACCCTACGGGTGACTTACCCTACGGGTGACTTACCCTACGGGTGACTTACCCTACGGGTGACTTACCCTACGGGTGACTTACCCTACGGGTGACTTACCCTACGGGTGACTTACCCTAGTGAGCACTATGAGGGAGTTTCTCATCTGCTGGAAGTCTCCTGACTCAAGGCAGTGTACCATCACCTACAACAAGTCACAAGTCTACATCATCACCAGCACCATCACCTACAACATCACCTCACGTCACAAGTCTACATCATCACCTACAGTCTACAACACATGCATGCACAGCATTGATCACAATGACATCCTTTCTGGTAAAGCTCGTTCTCAGTGAATACTTACCATTCATGCCTACCTGACAAGGCATGTAGACATCTGACAGGAAGCCACAGACGCCCAACAGAGGAGTGATTTAACAGCATCGACACCCACAGTAGGTTAATGTAATGTCATCAAATAGCTACATTTATTGTATTCTGAAAAGCATCACCAGTAGTGGCACCCTCTAACTTAGTAAAACAGTGGTGCCGCTTACACTGATAAGACAATGGTACCCCCCATTTTAGTGAGACAGAGCTGCCCCACAACTCGGTGAGACTACAGCCTTGGTGAGATAGTGGCACCCTTATCTTGGTGACAGAGTGATAAACCTACCTTGGTGAGACAGTGGTGCCATTTGTGACACACGTGTCTGTAGTTCTCAAAGTCCAGCTGGTCAGCGACAGTGTTTGTCTGACCTCTGGATGGCGCCCGGAAAACTGTCACAAAGCCAGGGTGACTGAAGCACTCCTACAACATACGGCAGGTGACACAGTGACACTGTCACAAAGCCAGGGTGACTGGAGCTCTTCTACAACATACGGCAGGTGACACAGTGACACTGTCACAAAGCCAGGGTGACTGAAACACTCCTACAACATACGGCAGGTGACACAGTGACACTGTCACAAAGCCAGGGTGACTGGAGCACTCCTACAACATAGGGCAGGTGACACAGTGACACTGTCACAAAGCCAGGGTGACTGGAGCACTCCTACAACATACGGCAGGTGACACAGTGACACTGTCACAAAGCCAGGGTGACTGGAGCACTCCTACAACATACGGCAGGTGACACAGTGACACTGTCACAAAGCCAGGGTGACTGGAGCACTCCTACAACATAGGGCAGGTGACACAGTGACACTGTCACAAAGCCAGGGTGACTGGAGCACTCCTACAACATACGGCAGGTGACACAGTGACACTGTCACAAAGCCAGGGTGACTGGAGCACTCCTACAACATACGGCAGGTGACACAGTGACACTGTCACAAAGCCAGGGTGACTGGAGCACTCCTACAACATAGGGCAGGTGACACAGTGACACTGTCACAAAGCCAGGGTGACTGGAGCACTCCTACAACATACGGCAGGTGACACAGTGACACTGTCACAAAGCCAGGGTGACTGAAGCACTCCTACAACATAGGGCAGGTGACAGTGACACTGTCACAAAGCCAGGGTGACTGAAGCACTTCTACAACATAGGGCAGGTGACACAGTGACACTGTCACAAAGCCAGGGTGACTGAAGCACTCCTACAACATAGGGCAGGTGACACAGTGACACTGTCACAAAGCCAGGGTGACTGGAGCACTCCTACAACATACGGCAGGTGACACAGTGACACTGTCACAAAGCCAGGGTGACTGAAGCACTCCTACAACATACGGCAGGTGACACAGACACTGTCACAAAGCCAGGGTGACTGGGGCACAAATGGTATATCGTAAGAAAACATTCAGAGGCACACATTCCCAAGTAGAGTAGAGGTATGCACGAGCAGATGGTGACAGGTACAAAGTGAGAAGTGGTGGCTGTAGATGATGACAGATAGGCACGACAGGTACATGGTGACAAGTAGACAGTACAAACCTTTTCATAGACACTCTTGTCCGCGTGCCATCGGGAGATGTCATCCAGCACGGCACAGAGGAAGCGGCCGTAGCGATGAGCCTCGTTCTCAGAGCAGCTTGTCATTGGCCAGGTGATGTCGGTAAATATCTGAAAAACACTGTATCACTGAGGAACTTTCAAGTTTTTGTATCGCTCACTAAAACAGCGCTTCACCTATGACCTCACAAGCATACTAGATTCAGAAACTTTTACACTTCAGTCAGATGCTGCCTTGCCCCTCTAGGGTCATGACATGCACCCAGCCCTGGCCTCCTGGCCTCAGTCAAAAGGAACGACGGTGCCAGTGTCTCACTCACCCTGTCGTAACAGATGAGTGATGAGAAGTTGGGAGTCTTCAGGCTGTGTATTGTGAGCAGGAACTTGGCGCAGTAGACAGCGTCGGGGGCCGTGAAACAACTCCGTGGAAAGAGACACATCTGCAGGATCATGGTGGCGTGTTTCTGGGTCTCTGCAGGACACAGCAAGAACACAATGACGTCATCATTACAGGACACAGTGACGTCATCATTACAGGACACAGTGACATCATTACAGGAAGACAGGGTGCTGGAAATGCATTTATTGTTAGAATTGTATTCATTTTTATTCACCTAGCATTTCTAGAACATGTCTATGATATTTAAGATGTTAAGTCCCACACTGTGTCTTGATGACACAGGTTTCTGTGTCATAGTATTGCTTGGTTTTAAATTGTTCTGTTTGAAACTGTATTTTTACACCCTAATTTATTTACATTTATTCATTTATCTTAGCAGTGACCATTCAGTTCCTGAAGAAGGCCGTCAATGGTGGTCGAAATGTAGAAGTAAGCAGAACATTGCTAGTTGTGTAATTATGAAATTTGTTTGGAATAATATACTGCCAACTTGATGAACATTTTCACGAATATCTTATTTTATCTTAGCTTATATATTTAGTTCATTTATATTTTATATTTAGTCAACATGTTATATTAGACTTACATTTAATAACTAAAAAACCACTATATTAAGAAACTGGAATGATATGTGTGTTGGTGTGGATGCGGTCGTGTGTGGTGGTGATAGGGGTGATTTAAATCAATAAAAAAATCACATTTCCCCCGACCCCTTTGCAGTATGTGACTGGTGATTCACGGTGTGAACCCAAGATGATAAAATTGATGATGACACTTGGTGACACTTACTGCTGACAAACCAGGTGTCCTTCTCGTGTTTGAGTCTGGCGAGGACGAGGTTGACATGTTGCTGCTGTCTGTCCTCCTCCTCCCGCAGCTTCTGAATCACACTCAGCATCTTCTCCTTCTCCTTCTTCTTCTTGCTCTGCACCTGAAGCACCAGTGTCACAGCTGTGTCATCATATGTCACAATGTGTCATCACGTGTCACAACAGTGTCGTCATGTGTCAATGTCATGCCATCATACGGCATCGTGTGTCAGAGCATCGTGTGTCGTAGCGATGTTATCATGTGTCACAGCGATGTCTACATGTGTTACCGTGTCCCATCGTGTGTTACAATGGAGTCGTCATGTGTCAACACATGTTATCATGTCATATTAGTGTCATCATGTGTGACAAATGTCATAACATATTACATGAACTGCCACAGCAGTATTGTCACAATCTGTCATCATATCTGTACACTGTGAAACATTAAAATACATTATAGCTTGTCACCACTAACATGGTTTCTCAACCCGACCCTTCAACCCCTCCACTGATGACCTCCTTGTTCTCAACCCCCACTGATGACCTCCTTGTTCTCAACCCCCACTGATGACCTCCTTGTTCTCAACCCCCACTGATGACCTCCTTGTTCTCAACCCCTGCTGACGACCTCCTTGTTCTCAACCCCCACTGATTTCCCCTTGTTCTCAACCCCCACTGACGACCTCCTTGTTCTCAAACCCCACTGATGACCTCCTTGTTCTCAACCCCCACTGACGACCTCCTTGTTCTCAACCCCCACTGATGACCTCCTTGTTCTCAACCCCACTGATGACCTCCTTGTTCTCAAACCCCACTGATGACCTCCTTGTTCTCAACCCCCACTGACGACCTCCTTGTTCTCAACCCCCACTCACCACCTCCTTGTTCTCAACCCCCACTCACCACCTCCTTGTTCTCAAC